>JARYGA010018065.1:0-65498 GCA_030545235.1 Helianthus tuberosus
GCTTAAGAATAATTTCATCTTTTTATTTTTCTAAGTGTAAACCTTAGCTTTGCAAAAAATTTCATATTGTTATCTTATAAAATATCCTGATCAGTATGCTCAGCAACATACTGCAAAAGCCTTTTATTAGATAGATCTTCCAAACGTTCCTTCAACTTTGTAAAAATTTCTTTAGAAAGTAAAAAATAGTCTATCTTTTCAAAACCAAGTTTTGATAATATTTAAATAATCAGAGTTCCAAACTAATACTGGTTTCAAACACCCTAACCAAATATCCTTAAAAGGACTTTGAGGATATATATCAGGATACTTATCATAATGTCACTTAAAAACTTAAATGATGTTTACAAAGGAAAGATCATTCCAGAAATAGGGTATAAACCTATTACCAAACTTCAATCCCTTTGCAACTCTTCCAATGAAGATGTCCCCTGTACAAGGTACTTAGTGCATTAGTTGCAAACTTCATCCTTTTAGCTTTACACCACCACCTTGGTGGGAATGTCCCTTGTATACAATGTCTTCAAGTATCTTAGAAATCTACTTAATGTCAGTTTCCATTGCATAAGAAAATTTTTTACGTCCCAAGGGTAAAACCCAAGGATGTACTGGAGATAAATCCCTTGTATCCTGGGGAAAATCCCAACTTTTCACGCGCTACAGCCGGGAGTGTATAAACTCCAAGACTTAGAAAGGTGAAAACCTTTTAACCTTAGAGAGTATGAAAATACCCTTTCGTGAGAGAGGGTGATCAATCCTCATATACCTTTAGGATTCAGGATATAGCCAACAGTAACGAAATTGTCAGCCACTTTTACATGGACTGGTCCCGCCACCTTGAACTATCCCTGAATAACTTGCGCTCCAGGCGGGGTGTTTAAACCCAATTCGCAAGAAAGGTGAATACCTTTAAACCTGTGAAGGGATCAGTATCCCTTAAACGTGAGAGAGGGGGCCAATCCTCTAATCTTCTGAGTTATCCTGAGTGCATATCCTGGAGCTATATCCTAAAACATATCTTGCAAAACAATTGTAAACTAAGGTGGGTGTTAGCTTGGCTAACACCCCTCCGATGCTTAAGTCAGTAAAGAATAAATTAAACCAAAACATATTTAAAAAAGATAGAATTCATACCATTCTGAGTTAGAAATTAAATTCTAAACTCACTTGAAATAGAGCTTAAGGTGTATAGCATTCCAAGATCTCGGTAGCATATCCCCCTCCATATTCTTGAGTCTATATGCTCCTTTCCCTGCTTCTGATTCAACTTCATATGGTCCTTCCCATTTTGGAGCTAACTTACCATCGGCAGGATTGGTAGTATTTTGAAAAGCCTTTCTTAACACCCAATCTCCAACCTTAAATCTTCTGGTTCTAATATTCTTGTTATATGCCCTGGATATTCTCTGTTGATATGCTGCCATCCTTAGCCTTGCCGCATCTCTCTTTTCATCTATAGTGTCTAAATCCTAACTCAAGGCTTCAGGATTCTGCTCAGGATCACTTAAGGTAGATCTTGCAGTAGGTATTGTCATTTCCGTCGGAATCATTGCTTCTGCTCCAAACACCAAGGAAAATGGGGTCTGGCCTGTTGCATTCTTCACCGTTGTCCTATCAGCCCATAAAACAAAGGGTAATTCTTCTGCCCATCTTCCTTTTTTAGCTCCAAGCCTTTTCTTTAAGTTATTGACAATTATCTTGTTTGAGGATTCTGCTTGTCCATTTGCTTGAGGATGTACCGGAGTAGATGTGATCATTTTGATTCCCCAACTCTTGCAAAAGTCAGTAGTCCTCTTACTTATGAACTGAGAACCATTGTCACAGATTATCTCAGCTGGTACCCCGAATCTGGTCAGGATATTCCTCTTGATGAAGGATACTACTTCTTGATCTCTAACTTGAACAAATGCTTCTGCTTCAACCCACTTAGAGAAATAATCCGTCATTGCTAGCATAAAGACTTTTCCTCCCGGAGCTTTTGGTAGCTTTCCCACTATGTCCATACCCCACTTCATAAATGGCCAAGGGGAAACAATAGGATATAATGGTTCAGCCGGCTGATGCAGTATATTACTATGTCTTTGACATGCGTCACATCTTCGAACATATTCTGCGGCATCTTTTCTCATCGTTGGCCAATAATATCCTGTCCTTAATACTTTTGAGAATAACGACCTGCCCCCAGCATGGTTACCACAATCCCCTTCATGAATATCCTGAAGTAATTCCTTGGCTTCAGGATCCTCCAAGCACCTCAAATATGGTCCTGCAAGAGATTTCTTGTATAAAATATTATTTATAATAGTGAATCGTGATACCTTCATCCTAAATGCCTTAGGATTTTCGTTTCCAGGGATGTGTCCTTCTTTGAGATATCTCATGATTGGAGCCGTCCAGGATTTAGGATCCTTTTCAGGATGTTCTACTCCAGGATCCTGAATACCAGCTACTTCTTTATCCTGAGGATTCGTTGCAGGATATAGGACATGTAATATTGGTATTCGCGTCCCTTCAGGTATCTTGATCGATGATCCCAAATTTGCTAAGGCATCCGCTTCAGCATTATCCTCTCTTGGTACCTGTTCAAGTATAAAAACATCGAAATATCCTGCTAATTTTTTGAGAATATCGAGATATTCGATTAGTTTCTCGCCCTTAACTGCATAGGATCCATTAAAATGGTTAGTAATTAACAAAGAGTCAACATATACTTGCAAATTTTTGATACTCATGCTCTTAGCCAACTCTAATCCTGCAATTAAAGCCTCTTACTCTGCTTCATTATTAGTAGCAGGAAATTCACACCTAATAGCCTGGGGTAATATGTCCCCCTGTGGCGATTTTAGTAGTATTCCTAATCCTACTCCTCTTACATTAGATGCACCATCAGTATATAATGTCCAGGATCCTGAGGATTCTCCTAACTGTTGAACTTCTAAGTCTACCTCATCCTGAATGTCACTACTAAAGTCAGCCACAAAGTCAGCTAAAGCCTGAGATTTTATGGCATTTCTAGGTTCATATACTAAATCATAAGCACTTAACTTTACTGACCACTTGGCCATTCTGCCTGACATCTCTGGTTTCCTAAGCACATTTTTGACAGGATAATTCGTTTTAACATGTATCCTATGTGTCTCGAAATAATGCCTAAGTTTCGTTGATGCCATGACTAATGCTAGTATCAATTTTTCTAAATGAGAATACCTAGTTTCAGCATCTAGCAAACTTTTACTAACATAATAAACAGGATATTGCTGACCTTCATGGTCTTTTATAAGAACGGCACTTACAGCATTCCCTGATACAGCAAGGTATAGGGATAGTGGTTCACCGTTTTCAGGCTTCATCAATAGAGGTGCGGTTGAGAGATATCGTTTCAAATCCTGCAGGGCTGCTTCATGCTTTTCTCCCCATTCGAATCTTTTGTTCTTCTTCAGGATATCATAGAAGTCTTTGCATTTCTCTGAGGATCTTGAGATAAATCTGTTTAAAGCTGCTACTCGGCCTGTTAATCTTTGTACGTCCTTCATGTTTGAGGGTGATTTTATATCCAGAATAGCTTTGATCTGTTCTGGGCTCGCCTCTATCCCCCTCTTTGTCACCATATATCCAAGAAACTTTCCTGCCCCCACTCCGAAATGGCATTTAGCAGGGTTCAGCTTCATGTTGTATTGATCCAGGATATCAAATGCTCCCTTGATATCCTGGAGGTGATCCTCGGCCTTTTTAGATTTCACCACCATATCATCAATGTATACCTCCATGGTGTCCCCCAGTTTGTCTTTGAACATCATGTTTACCAATCTTTGGTATGTTGCACCTGCATTTTTCAAACCAAAAGGCATAGCTGTATAACAATAAATACCTGTTGGTGTCATGAAGGCGGTATCCTCCTGGTCAGAAGGCTCCATTTGGATCTGTTGAAATCCTGAGGATGCGTCCATGAAGGTCAGCATTTCATGCCCGGCAGTGGCGTCTACCATTGCATCAATATGGGGAAGAGGAAATGGGTCTTTAGGACAAGCTTTGTTCAAGTCTGTGTAGTCTACACAAACTCTCCATTTCCCATTCTTCTTCTGTACTAAAACCACGTTTGCTAGCCACCTTGGGTACTTAACCTCTCTGATCATTCTGGACTTTAATAATCTTTCGACTTCCTCCTGGATAATCGTGTTCCGCTCAGGAGCAAACTTCCTTCTTTTTTGTTGCACAGGCTTGAATGATTTATCAATTCCAAGCTTGTGAGTGATAATATCTTTGGATATGCCTGTCATATCCTCATGCTTCCATGCAAACGTTGAAATCCTGCATTTTAAAAAGTTAATTAATTGCTCTTCAATATCCTGAGGGATATTGGTTCCCACGAGCACCGAAATATCAGGATTATCCTAGTCTAGGATAATTTTCTTCACATCCTGCTTCGGATCCTCCACGATATCCTGGGCCCGCGTCTTTAATTGCTATGCTGCACTAGGTTTGGTTGAGGATTTCATCGAGGATGAGTAGCATTCCTTCGCCTCCTGCTGATCACTATCAACTTTGACAACTCCCCAAGGGGTAGGTATCTTGATGCATTGGTGATACGTTGATGGCACGGCCTTCATATCGTGAATCCACGGTCTTCCCAGTATGATGTTATAGCAGGATAGAGAATCCATCACACAGAAACGTTGTATCGAGTTGACTCCTTCAACGTATACTGGCAACTTTATCTCTCCCACTGTGTTTCTAGCCTCTCCACTGAACCCAACAAGCACGGTAGACTTTGAAGTGATATCCATTGGAGATACATTCATTCTCTTCAGAGTTTCTAGTTGGATTATGTTGATGGAGCTGCCATTATCAACCAGTATCCTGCGTACAAAATGGTTAGCCACATATAACGTTATTACCAGAGCATCATGGTGAGGATCTTGGACAGTATCCCTGTCATCAGCATCAAAAGTGATCACTTTGTCAGTTGTGAGGGTAGTCATCCAGACAGGTTTGTCTCCCCTTTCGGCCTTGGCTTCCTTTGCATGTCTCTTTGCGGCCGAATACGAAGTTCCACAAATGTCGGATCCTCCCGAAATGAAGTTGATTATTTTGGCATCCGCGGGAGGTGATGCTGCTCGCTCAGGATCCTTCTCAGTATCCTGACCCTTATTCTTCTTTCTTCCTAAGAGATCTTTCAGATATCCCTTGCTTAGAAGATAACTTATTTCTTTCCTTAGAGCAATGCAATCCTCAGTCACATGTCCGAAATCTTCGTGGTAGGCACACCACTTTGACTTATCTTTCCAGTCAGCCTTTTGTTGATTCTTTCGAGGCCACCTAGCCTTGTCTCCTAGACCCTGCATAGCATACATCAATTCAGGAATATTAACAGAAAAGCAATATTCGGACAACTCAGGATACTCTTCAGGATCCTCATCCTCGACAGCATTCACTCTTTTGTTTTCATTTCTACTATACGGCTTAGGCCGATATGACTTGAACGAGGATTCTGACTTCCTATTAGTTGACTCATAAGTGTTGGATGAGTTCATCCTTTCTTGCATCTTCCTGTCATCTTCCAGACGGATATATCTCAAAGCCCTGTTACGAGCTTCGTCGAGATTCCTGCAGGGATTCATCACAAGATCCTGATAAAACTGAGAATCCTTTTGTAATCCCATCTTAAAAGCTTGCACAGCTGTTGCAACATCAAGATGTGGGATATCCAAGGATTCTCGACTGAATTTGTTCACATAATCCCTCAAGGATTCCTGAGGCCCTTGAGTTATCCTGTAAAGATCACTGGTTAGTTTCTCAAAACTCCGACTACAAGAAAACTAGCTGTTAAATAAATTAACCAAATGAGAAAATGAAGTAATTGAGTGAGGAGGAACGTTTAACAGCCATTTTAAGGCTGATCCTGTTAGAGTAGAACCAAATCCCTTGCACAAGCACGCTTCCTTGAGCTCCGGAGGGATAGGGTTAATCTCCATTCTTTCCCTATATTGAGCAATATGCTCCTCAGGATCCGTACTCCCATCATAAAGCTTCATGTTGGGAGTTTGGAATCTCTTCGGGATCTCAGCATCACAGATAGGATATGCAAAACGAGATATCTTGTGGCTGTCTTGAGACACTTCCGGGATCGGCTGGACCACCCCAGGTACACTAGATATCATGTCCTTCAACTTCTGAAGTTCCCTGGTAAGTGCTGATGTTACACCTGTATCCTGCAAAGATCCACCATTGTTAGTAGCATGAGTATTATTATTATTCGACACGTTACACATTGGAGGATTTTGCCCATATCCTGACGCATATCCTGAGCTCCTCATGGTTGACATCCTGACCGACGAGGGTATCTCAGGAGTATGATTCTGAGGAAGACTGGGCACAATATTCCCCCTGTTATCCTCGGTATATACAGCTGAACTAAAGTTCAACGCTCTGGGGTGTAATGGAGTGACATTGTCCTCAGCAGATCTGCTCGAGCCAGACTTCAGGAGTTGTATTTCCCTCAAAAGCATTTGGTTTGTTTCCTGTTGCTGCCTCATTTGTTCCTGCACACTTCCAAATAAGGTTAAAATTTCATCATTAGAAGCTAAAATGGGAGCAGATCCCTGGACACTCCGAGTAGGGATACCATCTTGAGATTGTGTAAAGGCTGGCATCCTTGGAGGAGGTGGTGGAAGCACCGAACCGGTAGTAGCAGAAGTCACAGTAGACACAGTAGAGGAACTCATGTTTGATCTTGAGGCCATTATGGACAATGTGGCAAAAAGTTTTGAAAATAGAAAACCGATTAGCGATTTGATAAAAAATTTTAGTAAGGAGAGCACCACTTGCCCCACGGTGGGCGCCAAATTGTTTTGGTAAAAAATTACCGAAGTAATTAAGTGATCAAATTAGTTAAGTGAGGTAGTGTGCTAGAAATGAGTGTCGAAAATATGTTAATCAAGTTAATTGTAAAAACAGTTTCAGGATACGACTCAGGGTATAGAGTTGTATCTACGATCAAACAATGAGCAAAAGTAAAGTAAACGACACGGGATGTACGAGGAAAGCCCTTGATCAATCTAGATCGCCGGCATAAAACCTCGGGAGCTGACAATCGCAGCTGCCTTGTTCTTCTATTGCTTCACAAATCAGGATACAGTGCAGGATGTGGTACGGATCGACTAAGTGTTACAATGAAACTTGAATACAAGTGTAGTGTTTGCGATGAGCTAGAAAGTGAAAGTGTATGAGAGTGTTAGTGAAAGATTGTGTGTTCTAAGCTGATCCGCCCCCATCTATTTATAGTAAAGATAAAATAACAAACTACCCTAAACTTGCGGGATCCACCGAATATTCCTTCTTCGAACGTTGTAGACCTGGTCTTTCGGACTCAACGTCTCTTCCTCAACAAATTCGTCCGAGTCTCGAGGAGAAGAAGTCCTCTTGACCGTTAGCAAGTCTCAACCCTTAACCTGCACGTGGTTAATTCAATAAGCCTCAGGATATCGCCCAAGATGTTAGCAATATCCTCTTCCAGCATCCTGGTCACAAATGAACAAACATAGGCAGGATATTGGTCAAGATATATAATTGTTAAGAAAATGACCCCTAACAATATATATATATATATATATATATATATATCCGAATTATGATGTCACACCCCCAAAATCCACACGCCAAGTATCACCGCTTGGAGGCGTGACTGACCAGGATCAAGCCACCAATCATATTGAACAATAAAGTAAAGTAATCAAAAGTTCAACCACACAATATAATTGGTGTCCAAAACAATTTAATAAGTCTAAGTTATCAGCGGAATGAAATAGTTTAAAACCCAAATAGTAAATTCAGAGTATTTAAGTTTCTCATGAATACTCAATGTCCATGCTCCACAACGACTCTTCCCCATGCAAGCTCCTGCTAAACCTATTGACCTGCAAAGCATGTAGTAATGAGTCAACAACAACGTTGAGCGAGTTCACAGTTGGGTGTTTGTTTTAAGTTGTTCCAAAAACAGTTTCCTTTAGCTGGTGATGTGTGTAAAATGCAACATATAAATTACATCAAATGAGGCATAAAACTAACCCTTTTTTAGTACTAATATTGGAAAAAGAGTGTTTTTGTCTTCCTTTTGTATTTTCAGGATTAAATGAGCTCAAAAACGCAAAGGAAGCAAAAAGACAGCTAAATCCAACATAAATACAAGAAAAGGAACATTAGTGGATTGCCCGAACCCTCAACGGCACCTTCCAAAGCAAAATAGAGAAAACAGAAGGCTGAACACGCCCCGTGCTCAGCCAGCACGGGGTCGTGCCCAAGAAGCAGCAGAAAAGACAAACCTATAGAAGCTTCTATTGCCCACCACGGGCCGTGCTCAGCGGACACGGGGGGCGTGCCGAAAGTACTGCAGGCGCATTAATTGTAATTGCGAATTACAATTAATGAAGAGAGAGAGTGTCAGACAGGCACGGGGCCGTGCCCAGCGGACACGGGGCCGTGCCCAGGCCTCTGTTCAGCCTATAAATAGGAGTGCTTGGTTTCATTGCAACTCATCCCTTGGCACACCACCTCTCTCACACTTCATCCACCACCCACCACCATCACAACACCATCATCCACCACCATCATCCATTGTCCATCATAGAGTGTGTGAGTCGTCTCGGGATCCAAGATTGATCGTAAGAGTTCTTGACAATCAAGGCCATGTTTGCCTAAGTCTCTTACATCACTTGGTGAAGACAAAGTGTCTAGTATAATACTTTTTATTTCTAATCTTTTGCACTTTTTATTTGGTTTTGTATTAATGACTTTAATAACTAGTTACTTATGTTGAAGGTGATCTTTCCTTATCGTTTGTCCGTGGTGTCTTGGCATTATTTTACTGTCTATATAAAATAAAGGATTTTCACCATTCATATCTCCACGGTCTATATGGAGGTATGTTGGCTACCTGGTAGGGGGTTAAGGGAACGGTTTGGTAAAGGTCTTGCCATTGTTCAGCGTTTAGAGGTCCTGCAATGGACCTGGGTCAAATTTAGTAGGACCTCCTTCAATACTTCACGGTATTGGATGGCGGGGGTCCAAACTCTTTGATCCCCTCATAAGTTAACTACTATTAATACTATAACCCGGCTATTTAGGACTGTATCCCTGCTGACTCAGACTACTTAGTCGAGGGTAACGTCACCGCCAAAAGCGGGGCCTACCACAATACTGCATTAATAACTTAATTCATTATCTTCCAATAATCCACCCCTTTAGGATTGTATCCCTGCTGACTCAAACTACTGGGGTGAGGGTAACGTCACCTTCAAAAGAGGGGCCTACTACAATAACTAAGATAATCTCTTAATTATGTGCAAAAGTGCGGAAATAATCAAAGGTTATACTAGATACGAGTCGGAACCAAGTGATTCATCTTGTCTATCTGTTTTTATTTTATTTTTATTTTCAGCATTTTAGTTAGTTTTTATTTTTCTTAGTTTAAAACATTTTTCCAACTTTTTATTTTGGTTAGACGTTGAGGATAAACCGGTACTAAAAGCTCTTGTGTCCTTGGACGACCTCGGTATCTTACCAACGCTATACTACACTCAACGATGGGTGCACTTGCCCATATGTGTGTTTAGTGTTAGTGAAATATCGTGTTTTATAAATTTAAAACTTGGCTAAAATAAGTGTTAAAAAGGGCTTAAAATATATACCTAAAATATACGACACTTTATCGCACATCAAGTTTTTGGCGCCGTTGCCGGGGACACAAGGATTTTAAGAAAGTTAGGAATCAACGGCCTAATCATCTTCTATTTTTCTTTTTATTTTTTTTAGGATTTTTCTTAGTTTTTCAGCTTCTGCAGATCTCAGCACGGGCCGTGCCCGCTGAACACGCCCACGTGCTCAATCATTGGAACTGGCAATCCTGTTTTACATCAGACAGTAAGCTGAACACGGGGCCGTGTCCACTCAACACGCCCCCGTGCCCAAGTTTCAGTTACTGAAAACAGAACCGTTAGATCCCGACGGTTGGTAATTTCTGACATAAACATGAGTGATAGTAATTATTTTTACTTTCGGCACTCTTATGGTACGTGGTGTCAATTATGTGGAGGCGAACATGAAGAAGTAAAATGCTACTTCCTAAATTATATGCCCCACTACATGGACCCACGATCTTTTCACAACCTTAAGAGGGGCGAAAGTAAAAATAAGCACTATTTCTCCCTCGAATGCGCCCAGCCAGATATTCTAGGGGAAATGTTCCTTAGCGAATTATTTCAACTAGAAGAGCTAATTCTGAAATGGATAGAAGAACTTAGGAAGGATTTTATTAATCCGCCCCAAGACGATACCCATGAAGAAATGTTGGAACCGCATTCCGACAACCTCGTTGCTCCCGAAAATACCTTCGTACCTAGCAAAGACTTGGACGATAGTCGTCCCTGTGTCGATTGTGCCGTGAAGGACTCCCCATCGACTTCGTTCGGTGCATACATAGACCTGAGCGATTCGGCATATACCTTCTTTAACGAGAGCCCGGAAAAGGGTTGGACTTGTCCACCTAGAATGAAAATAGGAATTACCCTCACCGACAACCTCTTGCGTTCTCGCCTTAGTCTAGGACAATTAAGGTATATTAGGCACTTTGGGGTTGTTCCAACCAGTCAGGAACCACCCGATAAAAACAAATTCCTTAAAAAAACTAGACAACTTCATAAATCAGTCCGTAGACACGGGGCCGTGCCCAGCCAACACGCCCCCGTGTCCATCGAAAGATTCCTTTCTGATCAGTACGTCAGAATACGGACAAACTGTGTCAGAGCTCCACCTGCACACGGGGCCGTGTCCACTGAACACGGGGCCGTGTCCAGGTTGCTGTCATTTTCTATAAATGCAGCCAAGAATTCTGCACATTTGGACCAACTTGGGGCAGAGATTTGCAGGAATCTTCTCTCAAACTATCCTAGGTAAGTCTAAAAGAAGGTTCCAACAACCCATCTTGTCCCTTCCTCTTTTAGTAATTTCCTTCTTCTTCATCTTTCTCCAAGAACTACCATTGAAAGTTTGGAATTCCTCCAACTCTATGGTAGGGACAAATGAGTTTTGTTCAAAGAATCTTGGTAAAAACATGTTATGAAACATGGTTTTAAGTTATTAGCAGCCAAAAAGGGCCTACAACATTCAGAAAATAACTTAAAAATACAAGTTTCCTTGTTCCAAAACTCTGCAGAAAGATGGACACGGGGCCGTGCTCAGTGAGCACGGGGCCGTGTCCGATTACTGTTTCATTAAATAAGCTATTTTTAGTTTATTTTTCGTAGGATGTCGAGTGAAAACAGCGATACATCTTCTGTGCATTCGTCAAACAACCGAAGAGGAAGAAGACCCTCCATTGAAGCTACACTTGTTCACTATGTGATAGCATTAAGGGAGGCTCTAGATGAAATGACTTCAGTAGAGGAGGTCCTTATCGACCGTATTAACGATCTTACGATGGGACTTGAAAGCAGCTTCCAAGAAATTAACCTCTTGCACCAGAGGTTAAATATTCTTGTAGCACCTCCAATGGAACCAGTCCTTCCTCAGCAGGATTGGAACCTGGTTCTCGGAATTAACAACCCTACCGGGTGGGAAGACTTTCCGGCGGAACCTCCCATGGAACACCAACAAGAGATCCCGGTGGAAGTTGAAGCCCCTCAAACTAATGCCAATGAGCCTTCTTTTCTCCTTCCAAGGGAGATAGAAGAATGGCTCGCCGACATTTGAGGAAAACCGCACTCGGAAGTAGGAGTTCACTAAGGCCTTGTTTAACCAAGATTGAGTATTTCTTGGAAATTTTGCTAAATTAAAATAAATTAAAGGCTAGGACTCCATGGTTTGTTATTTCTTTTATCTAGTTTTAATTTAGGATTATGTAAGTTCTCTCTATGATGAAATGAAATGATGGTTTTAATGTTTGGATGGTTTGTAATGAATAAAACACACTCATGGTGGTAAAGGATGAAAAGGGGAACGAGAAAAATGATCCCATGCACAAGAACAAGGCAACCCGACAATTTTCTTCCTTTCAGAAGGTTCACCACGGGCCGTGCCCAACCAACACGGCCCCGTGTTGAACCACCTGCAGAAAACGCCCAGTACAGGTAACTGGAAACGGGCCGTGTTCACCCAACACGCCCCCGTGTCCAGACTTCTGTTTCTCTTATTTCAATTTTGTTACTGGCACTTGAACACGGGGCCGTGCCCGGATAACACGGGGCCGTGCTCAGTGCCCAGTAACACAAATTTTTGCTTTTTAAACACTATTTTACACATCTAATCAACCTAAAAATTTATTTTTGGGACACATTGAGGACAATGTGTAATTTAAGTGTGGGGGGGATGCTAAAACCTTGAATTTTGCAAGTCCTAAATACAAGCCTTACACAAAACTCTATTGGAACCGCTAATCACCCCAATTTTTTTTCAAAAATTTCATTTTTTTTTACTTGTCTAGGTTTAACTCGGGAAATTCAAGCTCTCAAAAAGGTTATATTTTTACAAATTTACAACCGATAGCGTAGTGATAAAAAGAACCAACATAAGAAAATTATGAAAAGGCATGACAAACTTATTTAAAATTTGATTATATATACTTGATCACATAAAAACCCATTCCCACAAAAGTGAGTTTTGAGCCTTTATTGAGCACTCAATTTCATACCATTTGACTAAATGCTCATTTTTCGTTTCTTGTGTGAATAGCCACTTGGTTCTTACGACTCTAGAACTTGCCATGACAATACATTCCCGGTCCTTATCAACTTAAACCCGAGTAAGTAAATGATAGAGGCATTAGGACTAACCTTTTTCATTTCCACACCATTATTTTTCTTTTTCTTTTACCACCTACCCAAAAATCCCCCTAGTTAGCCCCTTTGAGCCTAAACCTTTTCGTTTCATCACCCAAAACAAAAACCATTTCACCCACCAAAACCTTTTTCATTTTTTTACCATTTATTTTAGTAACAAGTTCGGTTCTTCGAAAAAAAAAATATGAAGCAAAAAGAAAATAAACAAACAAAGTAATCAAAAATAACTTTGTTTGAATAAAAGCTTCATCAAAAATAAAAGGTTGCAAAAATACGAAAACCGACACTTGTTACGCTTTTTAGCCCTTTTTCTACTAACCACTAACCCAACCACCTACCTTTAACCCTAGCCAACCCTTAACCCACAAAGTCCTCTTGATATCTACAAAGGTATAAAAGTTAAAAAGGAGGAGGATTGATTTCTTGGCAAGCCTATGGTAGGAGTAAGTTCCATGCCGCTCTCGAGTGATTCACTAAAAATACACCTTCGGCCGAGTGTGAGTGATTTCCCCGCGAGGTATGTGAACTTGTATATAAATAGAATTTTAAAAAGGCATGTTATGCCCAAATAAGTAATTTCTTTTATGAACAGTTCTAAATAAATCATTACGAATAGGAGTGTAAATAAATAAAAATAAAACCCTAAAAAGATCTTGGAAATCCCGACACTCTATGACAAGCCCAAAACCTTCTCTTCTACCTATTCCATTTGGGAGTGTAAGCCAAATATTAAAGAGTTTTGCTTGAGGACAAGCAAAAGTTCAAGTGTGGGGGTATTTGATGTGTGTAAAATGCAACATATAAATTACATCAAATGAGGCATAAAACTAACCCTTTTTTAGTACTAATATTGGAAAAAGAGTGTTTTTGTCTTCCTTTTGTATTTTCAGGATTAAATGAGCTCAAAAACGCAAAGGAAGCAAAAAGACAGCTAAATCCAACATAAATACAAGAAAAGGAACATTAGTGGATTGCCCGAACCCTCAACGGCACCTTCCAAAGCAAAATAGAGAAAACAGAAGGCTGAACACGCCCCGTGCTCAGCCAGCACGGGGTCGTGCCCAAGAAGCAGCAGAAAAGACAAACCTATAGAAGCTTCTATTGCCCACCACGGGCCGTGCTCAGCGGACACGGGGGGCGTGCCGAAAGTACTGCAGGCGCATTAATTGTAATTGCGAATTACAATTAATGAAGAGAGAGAGTGTCAGACAGGCACGGGGCCGTGCCCAGCGGACACGGGGCCGTGCCCAGGCCTCTGTTCAGCCTATAAATAGGAGTGCTTGGTTTCATTGCAACTCATCCCTTGGCACACCACCTCTCTCACACTTCATCCACCACCCA
This sequence comes from Helianthus tuberosus, assembly GCA_030545235.1. Classification (NCBI taxonomy): domain Eukaryota; kingdom Viridiplantae; phylum Streptophyta; class Magnoliopsida; order Asterales; family Asteraceae; genus Helianthus; species Helianthus tuberosus. The sequence continues at coordinate 14,169 of JARYGA010018065.1, forward strand.
CCACCATCACAACACCATCATCCACCACCATCATCCATTGTCCATCATAGAGTGTGTGAGTCGTCTCGGGATCCAAGATTGATCGTAAGAGTTCTTGACAATCAAGGCCATGTTTGCCTAAGTCTCTTACATCACTTGGTGAAGACAAAGTGTCTAGTATAATACTTTTTATTTCTAATCTTTTGCACTTTTTATTTGGTTTTGTATTAATGACTTTAATAACTAGTTACTTATGTTGAAGGTGATCTTTCCTTATCGTTTGTCCGTGGTGTCTTGGCATTATTTTACTGTCTATATAAAATAAAGGATTTTCACCATTCATATCTCCACGGTCTATATGGAGGTATGTTGGCTACCTGGTAGGGGGTTAAGGGAACGGTTTGGTAAAGGTCTTGCCATTGTTCAGCGTTTAGAGGTCCTGCAATGGACCTGGGTCAAATTTAGTAGGACCTCCTTCAATACTTCACGGTATTGGATGGCGGGGGTCCAAACTCTTTGATCCCCTCATAAGTTAACTACTATTAATACTATAACCCGGCTATTTAGGACTGTATCCCTGCTGACTCAGACTACTTAGTCGAGGGTAACGTCACCGCCAAAAGCGGGGCCTACCACAATACTGCATTAATAACTTAATTCATTATCTTCCAATAATCCACCCCTTTAGGATTGTATCCCTGCTGACTCAAACTACTGGGGTGAGGGTAACGTCACCTTCAAAAGAGGGGCCTACTACAATAACTAAGATAATCTCTTAATTATGTGCAAAAGTGCGGAAATAATCAAAGGTTATACTAGATACGAGTCGGAACCAAGTGATTCATCTTGTCTATCTGTTTTTATTTTATTTTTTATTTTCAGCATTTTAGTTAGTTTTTATTTTTCTTAGTTTAAAACATTTTTCCAACTTTTTATTTTGGTTAGACGTTGAGGATAAACCGGTACTAAAAGCTCTTGTGTCCTTGGACGACCTCGGTATCTTACCAACGCTATACTACACTCAACGATGGGTGCACTTGCCCATATGTGTGTTTAGTGTTAGTGAAATATCGTGTTTTATAAATTTAAAACTTGGCTAAAATAAGTGTTAAAAAGGGCTTAAAATATATACCTAAAATATACGACACTTTATCGCACATCAGCTGGCATCCTGCCGTGGGGGTTACCCCATAGTTGAAAACGTGTTCTGTTTAAATCCCGTTTACTCTAGCTATTCAGCCGTGGGGGCTACCCCATGTTTAATTATCTGGCTCTCTGGCCGTGAGGGCTACCCCGTGTATATACTACTAGACTCGTTACCATATCGACTGCAGACTGTAGTCATGTTTATGTGCCCTGAACTGTCAATGTCTATCATCATTGACGTGCCCAGATCCACTAGTTCACGCCCGTCCTCTGCGGTACGGTGTGAGGCTTGTCAGACCTAAATAGCGCTATCTAACTAATGACCCGCTTGCCATTGGCCCGGCGATTAAGTCGATATAAAAGGAGAGACTTTGTGATAGAGTTTTGGTCTAGTGAAAGTTAACTGTCCATGAGGACGAGGAATTATATTCCTGAACCCGTACTGTCCTACCCAAGAAAAGACGAGGAATCCATCTTCCTTAACCCATTCCCGACCCCTGGGAATCCCATGCTTTGTAGAAACTGTGAACTCACCTTAGGTTAGCTCGGCAGATAAACAAAGGGTTAATCGAGCTGCTAGAGGTCAACCACATCCTAACATGGTTACCATACAAGTCAGGTCTAGGTTCAAATAGTGCACGTATGTTTACACAGAGTTAGCGAGTTACGAACACATGTTGATCATGGCAAACACGTATAACACATTAACAGTAGCAGTCAAGTACTCATCATGTCCAACTTGTGCGATCCGAAAGGTAAAGCCTAATAAACAGACGGCCCAACCTATTGTGCGATCAGCATACTTGTGCGATCCACAATGGGTTGTGCGATCCAATCATGCCCGGCCCAAATAACATAAGCAATCCCACACGTAAACAGCCCAAACAATTTAATATTGGTCTTGTGCGATCCGGATGGCCTTGTGCGATCCGGATGGCTTGTGCGATTGAGTTTGGGCTTCAAGGCCCAACAGTGAAACAGTTTAAGTAATTTGTGTGTGGCCCAAGCCTTGTGCGATCGACACCTTCTTGTGCGATCCACAAGTCTTGTGCGATCATGCATAATAAAACAATACCATGTGCTTTATGTGTTTGTACCCGACTTGTGCGATTGCACTTGTGCGATTAGATCAGATCTTGTGTGATCTGATCTTGTGCGATCCAAGAGCTTGTGCGACTAGTTTAAATATCCGAAACTTATGCTATTTAGTTATATCATTCAACAGTTTCCTTCTTTACACACAATCAACAGTTTTAGATTATGCAAACTATCGATCAAACAAGGGTTTTATCATCTAATTCATATAAACCCTAATTACGTTCAAAGCATAAACAACAACTTATCAAATCATACTATCTGATCCGATTACATAATCATACAACCGATTACATACATTCGATCCTAAATCATCATGCAAACAATCCGAAAACAAGACATGATATCCGATTAACATCACCATAAACATGTGAGCCGATTTCAAGAACATTATTTCTATTCGGTTCCTACCCACCTAAATCAACATCAAGCATAAATCAAACCCTATAGTGATCAGACAGTTTGTTCATCATATTAAATCCCGAATAACATATATTTGATCATGTAACAACATCAACCAAAACGAAATCAAACAACAACAATAACACTAACCGGTTAAAGATTGGAACGAGAATTGATCCGAATAGAGAGTCTTCGGTGGAGAGAGGATGTTGGCTGCCGTCGAGTTTGAGAGGAGAGAAAGCGAGAGTAGGGTTTGTGTTGTGTTTTGCAAGTTATGAGGAGTATACCCATTCCCCATAGTGTTATGCGTGTAGAGGAAGTGGGCCGAAACCATTACGGTTGGCCTTTGTGCTTCGAGTGTAAGGAGTGTGGCCCAACAAGGGCTTGTGCGACTAGGTTGTGTTGTGCGATCCGAGTTATATGTATATATATACATACATAAATTCACATATTACAAACATAAAATCTCATAACATTCATTAAATCAACATATCAGATAATCACACAGAGTTCACATACGTTACATTAAGCACATAAATAGGTTCTGAAATACGAGTTGTCACATTATCCCCAAGTTGAAAGAAATTTTGTCCCGAAATTTGGTACGTACTCACTGAGGAAGCTAGTTAAGTTGCATGGTTTTCCTGGGGTGTCACATCCTCCCCCCGTTGATCTGGAATTTCGTCCCGAAATTCCGCAGTTGCTTCAGCCTCAGTGGTGGTTGTATTGTTTGCGAACAATTGGGGATACTTTTGTTTCATTTGGTCTTCGCGCTCCCAGGTGAACTCTGGGGCACGACAGGAGTTCCAACGAACTCGAACGAGAGGTATTCTAGTACGCTTGAGGACCTTAACATCTCGGTCCGTGATTTCAACTGGTTCCTCGACGAATCGCAACTGTTCATCGATAGTGAGCTCCTTCAAAGGAACTATGAGGGTCTCATCTGACAGACACTTCTTCAGATTCGACACGTGGAAAACGTTGTGAACTGCACTGAGTTCTGCTGGTAGGTTTAGTTTGTAGGCCACCCTGCCTATTTTCTCTATGATGTCGAATGGTCCAACATATCGTGGGTTAAGTTTGCCTCGTTTGCCAAAACGAACAACACCCTTCCAGGGTGAGACTTTGAGTAGCACTCGATCCCCAACCTGGAACTCGAGTGGTTTCCTGCCCTTATCGGCATAGCTTTTCTGACGGTCACGAGCTGCCACTATGCATTGTCGTATCTGAGCAATCCGTTCTGTTGTGTCTACCACAAGTTCTGGGCCAGTGATCTGACTATCCCCCACCTCTGCCCAACAAAGAGGTGATCGGCATTTACGCCTGTACAATGCCTCAAATGGAGCGGCCCGAATGCTGGTGTGGTAACTGTTATTATATGAGAATTCCACTAGTGGCAGATGTTTTTCCCAACCGTTTCCAAAATCGATAACACATGCACGAAGCATGTCTTCAAGGGTCTGGATGGTGCATTCAAACTGTCCATCCGTTTGCGGGTGATAAGCTGTGCTCATATCTAAACGTGAGCCAAAGGACTTGTGCATTGCTTGCCACAGTTCAGAAGTAAAACGTGCATCGCGATCAGAGATAATAGAGGTGGGCACCCCGTGCCTCGAGACAACTTCCTTAAGATAAACGTCTGCTAGAGTGGAGAACTTATCCATTTCCTTGATAGCCAAGAAGTGTGCAGACTTTGTGAGTCGATCCACGATCACCCAAATAATTTCATTTCCGCGCTGAGATCTAGGCAGGCCAGTAACGAAATCCATGGAAATTTGCTCCCATTTCCATTGTGGTATCTCTGGTTGTTGAAGTAGGCCTGAGGGTTTCTGGTATTCGACTTTACTCTCGCACAAGTCAAACATTTACTAACGTAGGTTGCTATGTGAGCTTTCATGCTAGGCCACCAGTATGTAGTTTTCAAGTCGTGATACATCTTATCCGAACCAGGATGTACTGAGTAACGAGACTTGTGTGCCTCATTCATCACAAGCTCTCGTAGGTTGCCATAGAGTGGGACCCAAATGCGTCTTGTTACGTAGTAGGCGCCGTCTGCCTTCTGTTCTAATCACTGCCTTGAGCCGCGTAGGGCTTCGGCCCTGACGTTTTCTGGTTTCAATGCTTCTACCTGAGCATCTCGTATCTGTGCAGGAAGACTAGATTGGATAGTGAGTTGTAAAGTTCGTACGCGCTTAGGCGTAGTGTCCTTTCGACTGAGGGCGTCAGCCAAAACATTGGCTTTGCCTGGATGGTACTTGATTACGCATTCGTAATCGTTCAATAGCTCAACCCATCGACGTTGACGCATGTTCAATTCTTTCTTCTTGAAGATATGCTCGAGACTCCTGTGATCGGTGTAAATGGTGCACCTGGTACCGTACAGGTAATGTCTCCATATCTTGAGTGCGAAAACAATAGCTCCCAGCTCCAAATCATGCGTAGTGTAGTTCCTTTCATGAACTTTAAGTTGGCGTGAGGCGTAGGCAATGACCTTGTCACGTTGCATCAATACACACCCAAGACCCTGAATGGATGCATCGCAATAGACTACAAAATCGTCTGTGCCCTCTGGCAATGAAAAGATAGGTACGCTACAAAGTCTATCCTTTAGGTGCTGAAATGCTGATTCCTGTGTAGTACCCCAGCGATAAACAACGCCTTTCTGAGTTAGTGAAGTGAGAGGTTGCGCTATCTTGGAGAAGTCCTTGATAAACCTTCTGTAGTAGCCTGCCAAACCCAAGAATTGGCGAATTTCCGTTGATGTGCGAGGTGCAGGCCAGTTTCTAATCGAGTCTACCTTGGATGGATCAACGTGAATCCCATCCTTGTTTACCACATGGCCTAGGAAATGGACTTCGCGAAGCCAGAAGTCACATTTCAAAAACTTGGCGTAAAGCTGTTCTGTTCGAAGGAGTTCCAAAATAAGTCGTAGATGTTGCTCGTGTTCCTCCTGACTCTTAGAATAAATCAGGATGTCGTCGATGAAAACTATAACGAACTTGTCCAGGTAAGGCTTGCACACTCTATTCATAAGGTCCACGAAGACCGCAGGTGCGTTTGTCAGCCCAAAAGGCATGACCAAAAACTCGTAGTGTCCATAACGAGTTCTAAAGGCTGTTTTGGAGATGTCCTTCTCTCGGACTCTCAGCTGGTGATATCCCGATCTCAAATCAATCTTGGAGTAAAAGCTCGACCCTTGCAGTTGGTCGAATAGGTCATCAATACGTGGAAGAGGATAGCGATTCTTCACGGTCACCTTGTTGAGTTCACGGTAGTCAATACAAATACGGAAGGTACCGTCCTTCTTCTTCATAAACAAGACTGGAGCTCCCCAGGGCGAAGAGCTAGGACGAATGAAACCCTTGTCCAAGAGTTCTTGTAGCTGTGTAGAGAGTTCTTCCAACTCTGATGGAGCTAAGCGATAAGGTGCACGAGCTATTGGTGCTGTTCCAGGAGCTAGCTCGATTTGAAACTCGACTTGACGATGAGGCGGAAGGCTAGGTAATTCCTCAGGGAATACCTCAGGAAAATCACGTACGATCGGAAAATCTTCTATCTTCTTCTCTTTCTTTGAGGTGTCAGTAACGAGAGCCAAAAGAGCAGTGTGGCCCTTTCGCAAACACTTCTGGGCCTTAAGGAAAGAGATGATGCTCTCAACAGCACCCCTCTTGTCGCCACGAATCATGAGAGGTTCCTCACCCGACCGAGGAATACGGACAATCTTCTCGTTGCAAAGAATCTCTGCTTGGTGTTGGGATAACCAATCCATCCCAATAACAACGTCGAAACTACCCAGAACGATAGGAAGGAGGTCGATAGTGAAAGTGTGACCAGCAAGAACAAGATTACAACCCTTGACTATATGTGTGACCTCTAAACTTTTACCATTAGCTAACTCTACAATGTGCTTGGTGTTCAATAGTGTTGGGGTACGCTTAAGCATTTGACTAACTTTTAAGGACACGTAGCTAGTATCAGTACCCTAATCAAATAAGACAGTAACATAAAAGTCGTCCAGTAGGAACTTACCCGTCACAACATTGGGATCATTCCTCGCTTCACCCTGGCCAATAACGAACACACAACCCCTTGCACCATTGCCGTTGTTACCCCCGTTGTTTCCATTCCCCTGGTTGTTATTATTGTTGTTGTTGTTCTGGTTCCGGTTCAGTTGGGGACAATCTCTCTAGAAGTGGCCTTCAGCTCCACACTGAAAGCACCCTTTGTTGATGCCTTGCTGCTGCTGCTGACGTTGGTTCTGTGGGGCTTGTTGTTGCTGACGATTTTGATTCGTGGGGTATAAACTCCTGCAATCCCTTGCGGCGTGGCCTGGCTTGTTGCACCGATGACAGTTACTCCTGGTGCACGGCCCGCTTTGGTGTAGGTTACAACGATTGCATTTGGGGTGAACTCCCCTGTACCCTCCTTGACTTTGACTACCAGATGATTGCTGACTAGGGCTCTTGTAGTCGTCAGTCCTTCTCTGCTGCGACTGAGATTGAACAGAAGTTGAACCTTTGTTTGAAGCTCCATCCCATTTACGCTTGTTGTCACTAGGAGCATCTAAAGCAGCTGTAGCACTAATACGTTTTGGTAACCTGTTCTGCTCCACCGCCTGATCAGTGAGACGATGAGCCAGTTGAACAACTTGCTGGATGGTGGCGAGGTTAGCCGAAGTCACATGACTTTGAATCTCTGGCACTAAACCCTTAAGGTATAGTTCGATGCGTTTGATGGGAGGATCCACCATAGTAGGACACAACATTGCCAGCTCGTTCGATCTTTTTGTGTAAGCTTCAATTTCTGACCCCGTCATTTTGAGATTGAAGAACTCTACCTCCAACTTGTGGATGTCATCACGATTGCAGTACTCTTCCTTAATCATTTCCTTAAAATTGTTCCATGGGGTGGCATTAGCAGCAACCAACCCCATCATTTGAACATGAGCGTTCCACCACGTGAGCGCTGCACCCTCTAGAGTACCAGTAGCATACTTCACCCTGCGAGCCTCAGGGCATTCGCATATCTTGAAACAGATTCAAGCTTTTCAAACCAGTGGAAGAGACCTACCGCTCCTTCGGTACCACTAAAGGTACTAGGTCGACAGTCCATAAAGGTCTTGAAAGTGCACACAGGAGGCTGTGCAGGTTGACCTGTCATGGGAGTAAGAAAAGACAAAGTTTAACACAAAGGTTGGTTCACGAGAGTAGGACCTAGAAATCCTAGAGTGAGTTTAGACTGCAGGGTATACCTCCTGCTTGTGTGGCTGCAAATGCCGCATCAACTTGTTGGTTAATCAGAGCCATCAACTGGGCTTGAGTCATGTTAATGCGTCCAGCCATGATCTTCATATCAAGGGAAACATGAGTGAGAGGGGTTCGCGAAAGTGTGATGACAGAAGAGAGTAAGCACACACGTGTTTTCAATTAACAGTTGCTACGTTTATCTAAGCATACCATGAGTAAAGTTCTATGTAACTAGCAAGTAGGCAATATAAATATAAATCATATCACCTAGAATGTCGAGCCTTGCACGTGGAGTGAAGCGTCGTTGTGGATCGTCGAGCACTGTTCAGGTTATAGTTTGGTTTTAACAAAAACGTTTTCCCTTATTAAAACCAAGTTCACTATAACCAATGGCTCTGATACTAATCTGTCACACCCCCAAAATCCACACGCGGAGTATCACCGCTTGGAGGCGTGACTGACCAGGATCAAGCCACCAATCATATTGAACAATAAAGTAAAGTAATCAAAAGTTCAACCACACAATATAATTGGTGTCCAAAACAATTTAATAAGTCTAAGTTATCAGCGGAATGAAATAGTTCAAAACCCAAATAGTAAATTCAGAGTATTTAAGTTTCTCATGAACACTCAATGTCCATGCTCCACAACGACTCTTCCCCATGCAAGCTCCTGCTAAACCTATTGACCTGCAAAGCATGTAGTAACGAGTCAACAACAACGTTGAGCGAGTTCACAGTTGGGTGTTTGTTTTAAGTTGTTCCAAAAACAGTTTCCTTTAGCTGGCATCCTACCATGGGGGTTACCCCATAGTTGAAAACGTGTTCTGTTTAAATCCCGTTTACTCTGGCTATTCAGCCGTGGGGGCTACCCCATGTTTAATTATCTGGCTCTCTGGCCGTGAGGGCTACCCCGTGTATATACTACTAGACTCGTTACCATATCGACTGCTGACTGTAGCCATGTTTATGTGCCCTGAACTATCAATGTCTATCATCATTGACGTGCCCGGATCCATTAGTTCATGCCCGTCCTCTGCGGTACGGTGTGAGGCTTGTCAGACCTAAATAGCGCTATCTAACTAATGACCCGCTCGCCATTGGCCCGGCGATTAAGTCGATATAAAAAGGAGGGACTTCGTGATAGAGTTTTGGTCTAGTGAAAGTTAACTGTCCATGAGGACGAGGAATTATATTCCTGAACCCGTACTGTCCTACCCAAGAAAAGACGAGGAATCCATCTTCCTTAACCCATTCCCGACCCCTGGGAATCCCATGCTTTGTAGAAAGTGTGAACTCACCTTAGGTTAGCTCGGCAGATAAACGAAAGGTCAATCGAGCTGCTAGAGGTCAACCACGTCCTAACATGGTTACCATACAAGTCAGGTCTAGGTTCAAATAGTGCACGTATGTTTACACAGAGATAGCGAGTTACGAACACATGTTGATCATGGCAAACACGTATTACACATTAACAGTAGCAGTCAAGTACTCATCATGTCCAACTTGTGCGATCCGAAAGGTAAAGCCCAATAAACAGACGGCCCAACCTATTGTGCGATCAGCATACTTGTGCGATCCACAATGGGTTGTGCGATCCAATCATGCCCGGCCCAAATAACATAAGCAATCCCACACGTAAACGGCCCAAACAATTTAATATTGGTCTTGTGCGATCCGGATGGCCTTGTGCGATCCAGATGGCTTGTGCGATTGAGTTTGGGCTTCAAGGCCCAACAATGAAACAGTTTAAGTAATTTGTGTGTGGCCCAAGCCTTGTGCGATCGACACCTTCTTGTGCGATCCACAAGTCTTGTGCGATCATGCATAATAAAACAATACCATGTGCTTTTTGTGTTTGTACCCGACTTGTGTGATTGCACTTGTGCGATTAGATCAGATCTTGTGTGATCTGATCTTGTGCGATCCAAGAGCTTGTGCCACTAGTTTAAATATCCGAAACTTATGCTATTTAGTTATATCATTCAACAGTTTCCTTCTTTACACACAATCAACAGTTTTAGATTATGCAAACTATCGATCAAACAAGGGTTTTATCATCTAATTCATATAAACCCTAATTACATTCAAAGCATAAACAACAACTTATCAAATCATACTATCTGATCCGATTACATAATCATACAACCGATTACATACATTCGATCCTAAATCATCATGCAAACAATCCGAAAACAAGACATAATATCCGATTAACATCACCATACACATGTGAGCCGATTTCATGAACATTATTTCTATTCGGTTCCTACCCACCTAAATCAACATCAAGCATAAATCAAACCCTATAGTGATCAGACAGTTTGTTCATCATATTAAATCCCGAATAACATATATTTGATCATGTAACAACATCAACCAAAACGAAATCAAACAACAACAATAACACTAACCGGTTAAAGATTGGAACGAGGATTGATCCGAATAGAGAGTCTTCGGAGGAGAAAGGATGTTGGCTGCCGTCGAGTTTGAGAGGAGAGAAAGAGAGAGTAGGGTTTGTGTTGTGTTTTGCAAGTTATGAGGAGTATACCCATTCCCCATAGTGTTATGCGTGTAGAGGAAGTGGGCCGAAACCATTACGGTTGGCCTTTGTGGTTCGAGTGTAAGGAGTGTGGCCCAACAAGGGCTTGTGCGGCTAGGTTGTCTTGTGCGATCCGAGTTATATGTATATATATACATACATAAATTCACATATTACAAACATAAAATCTCATAACATTCATTAAATCAACATATCAGATAATCACACCGAGTTCACATACGTTACATTAAGCACATAAATAGGTTCTGAAATACGAGTTGTCACATATGACATCAACATGGACTATGTGACATATCTCACGGGTTGACACGTAAGCAAAGTGAGGTCAACTTCTCATCTCTTATTATAGATAGTATTGATAGGAACAGGATCAGGAGAGAACGTCTCAAAGTGTGAGAACGGTGAGAAGAATTCTCAGCCACAAGATCTTAGTGGTTTGTGGCTGAGATTGATGCGGTGACAGTTTGTAAATAATAGGGGTCTTGGAACTACCAGGAGGGGTAAAATAGGAAGATCCAAACAAAGATGCACATGCTAATCACATGTCATTTCCCCCTATCATATTTAAACGACAATAACTTTTTTATACGTGATTATTTTTCAAAAAAAATTACACCATAAAACTCAGCGTTTTTCTATCTTTCCAACAGTATACTATTAATATACTTTTCGAAAAAAAAAATTAACTGGGTCTTATGGCGTTTTTCTAAACTGCGTGTTTTATGGCGTTTTAGATTAGGTATTTTCATGGCGCTTTTCTGAACTAGGTGTTTTTACGGCGTTTTAACTAGGTATTTTCATAGCGTTTTTCTAAACTGAGTGTTTTATGGCATTTTCAACTGAGTTTTTTCATGGCGTTTTTCTGAAGTGTGTGTTTTATGGCGTTTTTACAGTACAAATTATGATTTTTCTGAGCTCAAAAAATATTAGTTTAGGCGGTTAGACACATAAAACACACAAAAAATCAGCAAAAAATGGTTTTTTTGAGCTGTCGTAAATTATAGCTCAAAAAAATAGCTTTTTTGTTATGGTTTTTTTGGAGCTGTTGTAATTTATAGCTCAAAAAAATAGTTTTTTTTTTGTTATGTCGTTTTAACTGGGAGCTATATAGCTAAAAAATGGGGTTTTGAGCTGTTGTAAATAATAGCTAAAAAAATAGCTTTTTATTATGGCGTTTTAACTTTTAACTGGGAGCTGGCTAAAAAAAATGGTTTTTTTAAGCTGTTGTAATTTATAGCTAAAAAATAGCTTTTTTTTGTTATGGCGTTTTTTAACCGGAAGCTATATGGCTCAAAACAATGATTTTTTTGAGCTGTTGTAAATTATAGCTAAAAAATAGTCTTTGATTGTTTTATGGCCTTAAAAAATGGGTTTTTTGAGCTGGTGTAAATTATAGCTCAAAAAAATAGCGTTTGAGTTTTTCATGGCGTTAAAAAAATGGTTTTTTTTAAGCTGTTGTAAATATAGCTCAAAAATAGATTTTAAGTGTTTTATAGCGTTTTAACTGGGTATTTTTCATGGCGTTTTTCTGAATTTGATGTTTTTATGGCGTTTTATTTGAACAGCCAGTTCATGTGAGTGGGTTTTTTTTGACAATATTACCCCTTAGTGTAATTTAACATCAATTAAATTACGCCACTAAGTGGTGGTGGTGTCAAAAAAACCATAAAAAATCCACTTACATGAACTTGGAGTTCATATAAAACGCAATAAAAATACCCAATTCAGAAAAACGCCATGAAAAATACCCAGTTAAAACGTCATAAAACACTTAAAAGCTATTTTTTTGAGCTATATTTACAACAGCTCAAAAAACCATTTTTTTGAACGCCATAAAACACTCAAAAGCTATTTTTTGAGCTATAATTTACAACAGCTCAAAAAAACCATTTTTTTAACGCCATAAAACAATCAAAAGCTATTTTTTTAGCTATAATTTACAACAGCTAAAAAACCATTTTTTTAGCCATATAGCTCCCAGTTAAAAAACGCCATAACAAAAAAAACTTTTTTTTGAGCTATAAATTACAATAGCTCAAAAAACCATTTTTTAGCCCCAGTTAAAAGTTAAAACGCCATAAAAAAAGCTCTTTTTTGAGCTATTATTTACAACAGCTCAAAAAAATAATTTTTTTAGCCATATAGCTCCCAGTTAAAACGTCATAACAAAAAAAAACTATTTTTTGAGCTATAAATTACAACAACTCAAAAAAACCATTTTTTTAAGCCAGCTCTCAGTTAAAAGTTAAAACGCCATAACAAAAAAGCTATTTTTTGAGCTATAATTTACAACTGTTCAAAAAAACCATTTTTTGTGCTGATTTTTGAGCGTTTTATGCGTCTAACCGCCTAAATTAATATTTTTTGAGCTTAGAAAAATCATAATTTGTACTGTAAAAACGCAATAAAACACACACTTCAGAAAAACGCCATTAAAAACTCAGTTGAAAATGCCATAAAACACTCAGTTCAGAAAAACGCCATGAAAATACCTAGTTAAAACGCCGTAAAAACACCTAGTTCAGAAAAATGCCATGAAAATACCTAGTCTAAAACGCCATAAAATATCCAGTGTAGAAAAACGCCATAAAACTCAGTTATTTTTTTTTTCGAAAAGTATATCAATATTATACTCGTTGAAAAGATAAAAAAAAAAAACACTGAGTTTTATGGTGTAATTTTTTTCGAAAAATAATCACGTATAAAAAAGTTATTGTCGTTTAAATATGATGGGGGAAAATGGCATGTGATTAGCATGTGCATCTTTATTTGGATCTTCCTATTTTACCCCTCCTGGTAGTTCCAAGACACCTATTATTTACAAAAATGTCACCGCATCAATCTCAGCCACAAACCACTAAGATCTTGTGGCTGAGAATCGTTCTCACCGTTCTCACACTTTGAGGCGTTCTCTCTTGATCCTGCTCCTATATATATATATACAGAGAGAGAGAGAGAGAGAGAGAGCAATTATAGAGGAAAAACCCCTTTGAGTTCAAAAAACTCAAGAAACTCAATGGATTGATCACATATTACCACGTGTTACAATCTTGTCATCTAACAGCTTTTGTTAGGAGAGAGAAAGTTAATATGTTACACTAGGGATGAGCACGGTATCAACCGGTACCGGTACGGAAAATCCCTAAAAGTGGGTACCGGAACCGGTAACGAAAATGTATCCGGTTCGATTAATTCGGTACTGGTCCCGGTGCCTGGTACCATTTGCTCATCCCTATGTTACACCTATTTCGCCGTTTTCGTAGATGGCAACACATGTGCATTTTTTTTTTCAACAACAAATTTTGCAAGTTTACAAAGTGTAACATTTTTTAACTTAAAATTTATGAGTTTTCAATGTGTAGTGCATGTAAAAAACATGTTAAATGTTTTTATAAAAAGATAGAGTAACAGACAAACCTGTTACATGTCAGTGTGTCAGACAGAAAAGTAAAAAGGCAAAAAGTTGTTACACGTACTTTTGTCAGTCTATAACACGTTTCTGAAAAGTTACTTTATGTAACATGTGTTGGTGCATATTTCGTACGTCTGCCACTGTGCGAATAGTTAGATAGAGCGTGTTTTGAATATTGTATAGAATAGGAGAAAGTTGGACACGGTTTAGTAAATGTCAAGGTCCATACCATCCGGCCGGATGACCATCCGGTCGGATGACAATCCGGACGGATGGAAACATAGGTAGTTGTCTATAAATAGGGAAGTGGGGTTCCCATTTGGACAAGCTTTTGGATCCCAGAGGGGACATGCTGTCCAACTGGTCTCGTGGTGCTGTAACTTTTTGAATAATCAATAGAGACAAGATTATAAGTGACTGCTCGGTGTCGTATCTATCTTCTACTCCTTTCTTAGTCGTAATAAACGCACCGAACACGTCGGATCGGGACCAAGGCTCCGTCAAACTCGCCGGTTCCTGGACTAGCAGTGGTATCAGAGCTACGGTACCGATTTAATCAATCCAACAGTCGGTTAAATCACCCAAAGCTCATCAATTTCGGGTTATACGGGAGTTTTGACGTTAAACAGAGAAAATCATCAAAATAAAGGTCAATTCACGGATGGATTTTGGAATTGAAGACATCTTTCTATGCGGAATTGATTCGCGCACAATCCTATGAAATTTCATCATGAAATTCGCACAAATAAAGATTCTGGATCGAAAAAACGTAATTCGGAGTGTTCTTGAGCTGTTAGAACATATCCGATCAGACGCCCATCCGATCGGACGACCCTCCGATTGGATGACCATCCGATCCATGTCACTATGGGGTGTTTGAATGATCAGTTGGTTTTCACTCGAATGACCATCCGATCCACAAGCACATGTTTGTTCCTTTTTGCCATTCGATCGAACGACCATCCGATCGGATGACCATTCGACACATGCCATTCGACACATGCCATTCGACCAGATGATCAAATGCCTAAAAAAAGGCATTTTTGATCGCAACGACGATGAGAGTCTCCAGAAAAAATTTGGTGATTGAAATTTTTTTCGGGTTTTTAACGATCAAGCTGGGTTGTTCGGAGACACCGTCGGGGACTTCAGTGAACATATTTGATGATGCGATCACAGATTGTGGAAATTAGTGGGGTAGTCATGATACTAGTGCAGAAAGTTTATCTTCCAGGGTTTCTGACTATTTATGGGCCAAAACAAAAAATCCGCAAAGATGAAAAACTGACGTTTTTGGGAAAATTGTCATATTTTCGGCATAGTCGAGTTTTTCACAGATAAAAGAGGACTAAATTGCTCAGTTTGAGGGGGAATTCAGTGATAGAAACGTCAGAATTTGCAAAAATGAGGGGGAATAAAAATTTCAATGTCATATGTTGAAATTCCAGCATTTTTGAAATTCGTGACACCGCAACAGTATTCGGGTAGTTTTGACTTCAGATTGTCTGGGGGAATATGAATCTGATCATTGGTGAAAGCTTCCGAGATCAAGATGATCCGAGGTGTTGATATCTGTTCGTGGACGAAAGCATCAGAGATCTGAGAGGGATCGTGGATGATAGCTTTTGAGATCTAGATTATCCGAGGATATGAATCTGATTGTGGATGAATGCTTCAGAGATCGGATTACATTACCAGATGATTTGTTTTCCGATGAAGATATTGCTGGTTGTGGAGAATACCGTTTAGATGGATCTGTTATTCTTATGGTGTGTTAACGTGGATCACGGTAAACGGGATATCAGATCTTCAGCGGGAATCACGGATTTGAAGTTAACCAGTGGGGTATTTGAAGTTTCTATCATTTTCCGGTTGAGTTTTTGTACATGCTTAGATCGAGCAAGCAGAATGCGAGATCGTGGTGCTTACAGGACATATAAAAAACTGAGCTCGGATGCGCTTAAAGTTGAAACAGAGGATGCTGCATTGATTAGTTTCAAATTGGTGATTGTTCGTGAAGGTTGCAGTTCAGCAAATCAGAGGAGAGTCGTGAACTGTGCAAAAGACCTGAAGATTCATTCCAGGGGGAATTAGTGCTTTATAGTGACAAAAGCAAACCTGAATCATCAATCGAGGGGGAATCTATTGTCAGATTTCAAGATACCTGATTGAAGTTGCAGAAAAGTTGAAGATTGCAGAATATTCAAACACGGCTCAAGGTTCTCAAAGTGTTGGTGACGATTCGACAGTGACAGCCGAGGGGGAATCTGTTGGTGCATATTTCTGTAACACCTTGTAAAATCGTGTCCAATGATGTGTTGGCACGTGTAATAAACCCTAATAAAGTCAAACGTGGACTATGAGGGACTAATTTCATCAAAAATCGAAAACCTTGAATATAGAAGGACTGAAAGTGTCAACATGCCTAAACTAGGCCTCTGAGTGACCTTATACGGTGTCTGTATTCTCAAATGAGCCACTTGTTGGACGAGAGGAGCCGTTTGCGTAATTATGTGAAAGTTTGCGCATTGAATGGTTAAAAGTGTTAACATGTTAATTCTTACATCTGAGTGACCTTTTAACGAACCCAAAGCATTATGATGTGCAATTATACTCTCGAGAATAAGTGATAATAAATTCACGATGTTTCGTTATTGTTATGCGTTAATTACGCAAACTTTCAAGAAGAAGGGTTAAAAGCGTCAATAACTGCGTAAGTTTGCATTTACGCGCATATCTTACGCTCTGACCATATCCGGACATCCAAAGATTTTTGTAGTCACTAAAATATTTTATTTTAGTGATAGGAATGCAAAAATACCATTCGTCGCTTAATTTGGGTCGTTTTCGCGTCCATTCGAGTTCGACGTAAATAACCGAATAACGCGACCGTACGACCAAACAAACTGACATCCGTAATATTTCCAAGCATATTTCAAGTCCCCAATACTTTGACGTACTTGTAGAGCCTTGAAAATGGTTTAACGGAGGTTAAATACGTCAAATATGCATGAATGAGTGTGCAGGGATTGAAATGGTAATTTTTTGAAAGTAGCAGCTTAGTGCTCGCGTCAAGCGACGCCCAGGGGGTTTCTCTGTCGCGCCACGCGACCCCCTGGTGTCGACAGAATGGTTGTTTGCTGCTGCTAGCTTGGTTCTTAGGGACTTTCCATGCAATTTTCCTTTGTTTTGGCACCAAGTTACCACATTTGCAAGGCTTTAAACCACATCCACACACTTGTAAGGACAAGATGTTTCCTTGGAGGCTACACAACACACATGTCATGATCCTACAACATTTCCACAAGTATAAATAGCCTTGTTTTCTCATTCTTTCTTTGCACCATTTCATTCAAATCATCTTCTTCGCTCAATTCTGGGATTCCTGACTATAAAGGAAGCTCATTCTAGTAGAAAAGATTGCTAGGACCCTTTGTAAGTGTCTTAGTCCCCCCTTTAGTTCAGTTTTATAATTTAAAAACCGAAAACTCAAGTTATCGTAAATTAGCTTTGACTCTCGGTTTAAACCCAAATGGTCCAGCCACAGTTCGAGATGAATGTGGTTATGTGACCATAATTACGTAGGTGATTAACCCTTAAAAGGGCATCTCCCAATTATTTCGTTTGCTTAGTTAATTGTCGGGTCAAACTATTTCGTTAAAAAGTCAAACTGGACAGAATTATAAATATTAATTAAAACTAATAATACAGAGGTTATAAATTATATTTTAACACCTTAATAACTTAGTAATTATTATTAGAACATGTTCAAACAGGTTCAACCCGACAATTCTGAGTTTAAGGTTGGTTCGCAACCGAATGTCGCAAAAGCTTGACTTTTGCTTTGACTTTCAGTTCTGACCCGATTGAGCTTAATTCTTCCATGTTTTAAGCTTCCATTAGGACCACATTATGCTGTAGTATAACCCTCTGAGGTTATATTACCTGGTCATTTGTATTTTGATTTATATGCTAGTTTCCGTTAATATGCTTATAAATGCCCATTTTGCCATTATATCATATAAACGAGATTTTTGAAAATGTGAGAGGATAAAAAGCTTTATTACTGATATATAAGCATGTCCTGAAAATTTGACATCAGTTTCTGGTTTCAAACTAAAGTTATGCAAGATATCGTAAATTGAAACTTTTTATCAATTAAATTACGCTATCTTGCATAAGGCATGTTTAAACATGGATTTTGACCCAAAATTCATTACCTACTGTTAAGATATTATTTTTAGGGATTTTTGTAATTTTTTATCAGATTATAATCTGACCATATCATAGAGCTCTTGTATAAATTCCTTAATTGACGAGAATATATTTTTTACTAATAAAATGAGATTTACATGTGATTAGCATACCAAACCTTTTTCTACTGACTTGATAGGAAAAATAAAAATATTTTAAGCATACAAGGCCATCCAAAATCTCAGAATCACATAAATATCTCAAATATCGTCAATTAGCGATTTTACGCTAATTAGGCGCATCGTATGGTTTAAAACCATATTTAGCATGTAGGACTTGTTACCTACTGAGTTTATAAATAAATTTCAATAATTTAACAGTAAGTATAAGTTTTGAACTCAGACTTCCAATTTTGTCCCTAAAAGCATATGTGAAATGACCAAAATGCCCCTACAGTGCATAGTTTGGCCATAAATGGTGAACCTCACATATGTATGATATCTTACTGATGTAACATGATAAAATAAATATTTTTACTGAACATTTTAGACCAGAACCTCTGTTTGCTTTAAAACTCTTTTATAAATATTAAAATGACCAAAATACCCCTACGAGACTTAATTTGGTTTTAAATACTTTTTGGGCATATATGTTAACATCCTACTGATGTATTAACATATTTTAAGCATAATAACATAAGGGACTTGTATATGATTCATTTGGTTGCCCGTTATGCATTTACGCGTTCGGATCGGTTTATGTAACTAGTTTACGTAAGTTTGCCGAAACGGGTTTAACCTTATCGTTTTTACTTCAAAATCCAGAATGTACTTAGTTTACCCATATTATACAAGTCCTTGTACTTGTTAGGTCGAAATTACATTCTATTCCGGTCATCGCTTAATCTAGCGTATCGTTACGTTTTAGATACTTTAAACTAGCCGGTCTAAGTCCATGACTTAAATAAGACCGTTAGCATTCTGAATTGGTTATATATGACCATCACTCCAGACTAGAGCCACCTTGTAAAAGCTACCTGCATTTAGATAGATTGGATACGACTGAGTTATTTTGCTGTGAATCAAGTATTAGCTCAGGTAAATACTTTTAACTTATTTTCCCTTATACGGGCTTGTGATATGGTATTATAATAATGCCGCTTGGTCGGGTATGAAATCATTTAATCGGTTTGTGATTAATAAATTGCATAACCCGTTTTAATCTGTTTTGTTTGATAACATAAACATTGGGGTTAATACGACCGTGTCCTGGATATCCTCGACTCATTTCATTTGAAAATGGCCACGACCTAAGCACGGGGTATAGGCATACACCTGACATATGCTAATATGCAAATTACCCACAAGTTGGGGATAACTCCTCTGTGGGTTTTATAAGTGGTGTGTCGATTAATTATGTTTCGGCTTCTATACCGAGCCCATATGTATGACAAACATGTAAAACTGTATACAAGATTTTATTAAAAATTATCCCAAGTTATAAATGGTTTGTGCCTTGTGCACTTAAATCAATTTTCATAAACTCTTTTCAAATGAGTCGGTTAATTGTATTAACCAGTGAAAACTGACGTATTTTCCAAAGACTAAGTGACAGGTACTACACATAATAGGTTGGGAGCTGCTCAGTGTCGAAATAAAGGATCTTGCAAATCCTTAAAGATGCCTTAAAGTCTGCTAAACTTCATTTTATACATTCTGTAAAGATCCACCTATGGATTTAATATTACAGGCTCGTCTATAATAAATATTTTGATATTTTCAGACATTTGAGTTTGTAATAATATTTGATAATCCAAGACTTCCGCTGTGCTATAATTGTGTTAATTGACTATGATGATATCAACTACGTCACGATACTCCCCACCGGGCTGAGCTGTAAATATCGGGGTGTGACAATTTCGTACGTCTGCCACTGTACGAATAGTTAGATTGAGCGTGTGTTGAATATTGTATAGAATAAGAGAATGTTGGAAACAGTTTAGTAAATGTCAAGGTCCATCCGGCCGGATGACCATCCGATCGGATGACAATCCGGACGGATGGACACATAGGTAGTTGTCTATAAATAGGGAAGTGGGGTTCCTATTTGAACAAGCTTTTGGATCCCAGAGGGGACATGCTGTCCAACCGGTCTCGTGGTGCTGTAACTTTTTGAATAATCAATAGAGACCAGATTATAAGTGACTGCTCGGTGTCGTATCTATCTTCTACTCCTTTCTTAGTCGTAATAAATGCGCCGAACATGTCGGATCGGGACAGAGGCTCCGTCAAACTCGCCGATTCTTGGACTTGCAACACGGAATCTCAACAATATAATTTCTAGATAGATGGTCGAGATTGAGTTTCTTAAGTTTTTTTTTAACTCATAAGGGTTTTCTTATTATCCTTTCTCTATATATAGAGAGAGCAATTATAGAGAAAAACCCATTTGAGTTCAAAAAATCAAGAAACTCAATGAATAGATCACATGTTGCCACATGTTACAACCTTTTTCTGATTCTAACATGTAAGAGCTTTGTTAGGATAGAGAAAGTTGATATGTTATACCTCTTTCGCTCGTTTATATAGATGTAACATCACATGTTACTTTTTTTTCAATAGCAAATTTTGCAAGTTTTACGAAGTGTAACATTTTCGAATTTAAATTTTATGAGTTTTCAATGTGTAGTGCATGTAAAAAACATGCTACATGTTTTATAGAGAAAAAATAGTGTAACGGACAAACCTGTTACCGTATGTCAGTCAGAAAAGTGAAAAGGCAAAAAGTTGTTACGAGTACTTTTGGCCGTCTATTACGTGGTCAGAAAAGTTGTTTTATGTAACATCCAATCTCAACAATAAATTCTTTTGATTAACGGTAGGGATTGAGTTTTTAAAGTTTTCTTAACTCAATAGAGTTCTGTAGATATCATTTTTCTGTATATTTAAGGGAAGGTTATCTTGAGAACACTAGATATTGCGAGAACCGTGAGAATGAATGAATAAGCCAATCAAAACCAACTTTTTTTTAATACTAATCTTGTATTAATCAAAATACAACATAAAATAGTTCATTTCTCCTCTCAAAATCACTCTTATTAGCTTTTTTACACATGTGTAATATAACAAATTTACACATGTGTAAATGGTAAACTTACACATGTGTAAATTTTCTTTATTTAGAAATTCACATAAATTTAAATGTGTAAATTTAATTTTTTACATTGTATTCGAATAATAATGATAAGTGTAAAGAAATTTTGAATTTGAATTGTTTTTGACCAAGTTCTCGCGGTTTTTTCATTCGTTATCACGGTTCTTAATTACAATATTTAGCTTTCTCATTTAAACATTCCCCTATATATATGTGTGTGTGTGTATATATATATATATATATATCCAACCAGTGATTTTATACGAAGACATTTGTAAATGTTGCTTTTAACTATGATACATAAGGTGATTTAGTAAGTTATAACCATACCATATTCTCTCTTTCATTATATTTGATTAGCACTATATACAAATGCTTATACATTTTTCATAGTTCTTTGAGTAATTGAGTTTGTATTTAACTCCATGTATGCATGTGCATTGTATGGTCATACTAAACAAAGCCGGCTATGATGGTGCGCGGGGAGGACCTCCGCACAAGGCCCGTGATTTAAAAAAAAGATATATATATATATATATATATATGTTATCTCAAAAAAATTGTAAGTACATAGCAATTCCAATATAGGCCCATTATCAAATATTATTCTATGGTTTATAATTTAGCCCACTTCGCATTAGGTTTATTGGGCCCAATACTAATATGATTCTAATAAAAATAATAAAACACGACGGAAATTGATGCTGAATAGTTGTTGATTATCGAAAATTTCTTTGTCTCCTAGAATCTGAAAAAACGAACAAAAAACTCATCAGACGAAGAACATCATCAATTTATCATTCATCAGAACTTCACTTGCCTGGGCTGGGCGATTCAGGTGGTGTTGGTCTGCTACGAACAAGAACAACATCACATGCTGATTCCGAAATTCTAATTTCCGAACATAACATCAGAAGATTCAGAACTCAAGAGGTCCGTTCGTTTGGTGTTATTGACTTATTGTGCAATTGAGTTAAACTGTTAGTCCGTTAATTGTTGTTAAGCTTTAATTGTGATTGTGAAACACCGATCATTCTTGTTAATTGAACATTGATTATACTAGTTAGGCGTTAATGGCTCCTAAACAAGCATTCGGACGCAAAAACGACAAAAGAGGATACGAGTGGTATGTACGAATACTACGATTGGTTAGCTATTAACATATTAGTTATTACGGTATTTAACTCATTAGAATATTATGATTTTGTCATTATCATAATTGCATTGTTTATCAAATACTACAATTTTTGTCATTTTCGTAATTGTATTGTTTATCGTTAAAGCATATGGGCATATTTTTCGAGCTCGAACAGGGTACATGAATTATCAGAGACGCCACTGATACTAAAAAGCATGAGAAGCAACTAGGAGGCGTCACGTGTTACAAAGGAGTAGAGAGTAAGGTGTAGTTTGTTTTTCAGATGTAAAATGTCTGCAGTATGCGGACCACATCCTCAGACATTTGTAAAAGAAGATATGGATCAAACCTTAGCAGATTGCTAAAATAAACTGAGTGGAGGAGTAGCGGCGGTAGGAGGTGTGATGCCAGTCACACCCCAACTGATGGCGGAAACATCAGAGTGAGACGGAAACGAGATTGCAAGAGACTTCATAACGACTATTGGTGACAAGTATTTAAAATAACGATTTCATTTCATACTAAAAGAAGTACATTGTTTCAAAGGAAATTACAACAATTAGAACATAACAAATTCAACAACAAAACATAATTTTAACTAAGTGCGTATCTAGTCCATCCTACTAGATTTCTTTTCAATCGCATCAACATCAAGCTCCTGCAATACATATTAAAGTAACATGTCAACACAAAAGTACTGGAGAGCATACAAGTTTGAGACACTAGCATATGTATAAAAAGAATTTAACAAAATCTAAATGGCAATAACGTATACTAAATCATAACATAACATAAACTAGCATGCAACACCTACTTGTCAACCCAAAGATTCCCCTAGCGTAATCTTGTCGTTGCAATGACACGACTGTTACTCCTATAGCGCCATACATGTTAAGGGAGGCTTGTACGAAGTTAATGACAAAGTATTATGCAAGAATGACTTTCTAGCATGTATGTATTTCTAGAGTATAAATAATAAATGAATAAAGCATGTATGTCGGATTCGCTTGTATGATTAAAGTATTTGCGTATAAGTGTTTGTGTGAGTTTTAATATGTTATATATATTTCACCCAAAAGTGATAAAACGAAAAGGGGGTCATGTATACTCATGGTTTGCGTTGAGTTTCCAAAGTAAACGTGAGTTGACGTGTAACGCTCCGCGTTTTCATAACTTTCCTAATTTAGAAATCGAGTCTTAAAATATATTTTTAGAAGCTTGCCTCTTTCAAAATTATAATTCGTTGCATCATCGAAAATATTTCATCTTTATTTTTTTAATTCGTTATAAATATGGTTAATTTTTCATTGTTTAATTAATTAAATTAATTAATTTTACAATTTAAAAAGTTAATTTTCTTATAGTAATCTAGTTAGTCTCGTTAGATTTTTTAAAGTTAAAACTAATCTAGTTAGTTTAAACTATAAGGTTAGTTCCTTTAAAAAATAACATAACTTGAGTTTTAATTAAAGTCAAGGGTTATTAGAGTAAATAACTGAAACTTTAAACTACAGGGATAGTTTGTGTAATTTTATGAAAGTTTAATGCTTCAAAAAAATACTCAAAAAGATGAAGACCACGAGACTCAAACCCGGGTCAACATCTTCACACACACGCGCACTAACCGGCTGAGCTGGGTCTTCACATCAAATGAGTCGGAACACACAATTTATATAAACCCTCGTTCAAGTCAAGCCCAAGCCAACTAGATAAAACCAACCTATAAAAGTGTGGAAAACCCTAACACCCTTATTTTGACTTCAGCCGCACATGATAATCTTTTCCCTCCCAACCCTATCTTCTCCTTCTCAGACATATCTATACACACACAAACTCCATTTTACTCAAACATATGCTCATAAACAACCCTCTTCCCTCTCGATTTCACTCTGCCACACAAAAGAGGTTCCAACCTCTAACCTCATCCATTCAATACCCCCCTCTCCCACTCCAAGACCGGCGACCGGCGATCCTGTGGTGCCGTCACTGTCATCCGACAACAACCTTCATCACCCATTACCCTCATACCTCCCCCTTTTCCCCCCTTCGACGCAACACCTGCTCTCACCCCACCGGCTCAGTTGAATGGCCGGCCACCACTGTGGTGGTGGCGACGTACGGCAGCGAGGCCGCGATACAGAGAGAGGGAGATCGAGATGAGGGAGGGAGGCAACGAAAAGAGAGAGGTCGAGACGAGAGGGAGAAACGGCGGTGGCAGCAGCGCCGCTCACGGCGGCGGTGGTCCGATTAGTCTTGGTTCTCGGGTCGTGTTGTTCTCGGTTCAGTTCCAGGTTCAAGAACAGTTCGGGGCAGCCATGTTTTTGGCGACCCGTGACGACAGTGGTGGCAGTTCACGGTAGTGGTGTGGTTTCAGTTCGTGTCTCAGTTCCGGTAAGAATTTTGAGCATTATTCGTTAAATTTCAGTTTTATTTCAAAATTAGTTTTTGTTTTGATTTGGTTCATTCTGTTCGATTCCAGTGGGCTCGGTTTGCATTCAGGTTCATTTCGTATCCTATCCCGGTTCGAGTTCACAGCCGGTTTCGGTTCAAGATGCATGTCGGGTCAGATTGTAGCTTGGGTTACAGTTGATGTTCGGACTTCGGTTCGGTCAGATGTGGTCAAACAGTCAACTCGGTCAACTGTCGGGTCAGACCCGGTCAACTCAGCCAGTTCGGGTCATCAAGTGAAACACGAGACTTGTAACGACACTAACATTTCAATTCTTTTTTTATTTTATTTTGTTATCGTGACACCAAACTTTATATAGTTTATTTATGAAAAAAAGATCCATAGAAATATATATATATCTATAATGTGTTATTAATTGATGCGTTTTGACAAATATATCGACAACTTGTGTTGTCGGGATCATCCAAAACAGAGGAAACTCTACCCGTTTTTAGTAAAATTTCGTAGGACGAAACGCGTTAGTTTTATAAAACGGAGCCTAACGGATTCACTAATTTTTATAAAATAGATATAAATGTATACTTTTGACAACACTTCCGTAATACTCTCAACGGATTTAATTTAGAAGTTTTACTTAAACTATATAATATATATATATACATATATATCAGCTAGTTATGCTCTAATTTCCACTTCATATCCTCCGTCAAATTCCGTTTACTAATGCTTCATCATTTGCCCGTATAGGGTGACCTCAGTGTTCCATCCTCCTAATCTCATACACTCGTCAACACTTGGATAATTGGAAGACTTAGCAATTTAGTGAGTATACTTGAACCCCCATTTTCGTTTACCACTTTTTGGGGTGTAACATGTTAATCTACAAAACTTACACTTAGACTTTATTCTTAAATGCACAAACATTCCTTATACATGCATGCATACTTGATTACTTGATACTTTAAACTTGGGGTTATGCTTCTTGTGTTAGACTTATCATTAACTTCGTACGCGCCTATCCTTGACATATATAGCGCTATAGGATTAACACATCGTATGTATACTTTGGGTTATGACATGAGCTTATTGCGTTTCATCGTTGGTTTTATTAGTTAAACACATGCCGATTTTATCGTTTATCTTGTACCAATAGCTTGCCATGTGGAATTGTTTAAACTCATTTTTATGCTATGTATGTATCAAACTTGTATACTCGCCTTTGCTTTTGCATTGAACTTTATTTTAAACATGTTACAGGTTGAGGATGACGACGCTTTGAAATTGAAGTAGTGACGATGCTTAGATACACAGTTAGACGTCTTAAGTTTTATTATGTTGTGACGATTTGTACTTGTTTGTTGTATTCTTGTATTGAACATATCATGTATCAAGTTGTTGTATTTGATTTTAACCTTTGTAATTGACTTTTAAAAATGGAATGAAATCCATTATTTAATTATTGTCACAAATAGTGTTATGAAGTCTCTTGCAATCTCGTTTTCGTCTCACTCCGATGTTTCCGCCATCGGTTTGGGTGTGACATGACGAGTCGTTGAGGGTGGAACACCAAAGTTACCCTACATTTGGGTAACGAAGGCGTACGAGTATATGGAATTGGTAGAGAGTTTGGATTCGGAATTAGTATGGAAAGTATACGTGCACGAAAGTATATCTTTTCTAGATACTCGTTTGGACACTAGGTTTTCATGGGTCCTAACTTGCCCATTAAAATCACAAACGAAGAGTCTAGAAACGAAGATAATCTAACCTAAGTCCTTGACATTGTAACACCCCAAAAAATGCGTAATTTATTTATTATGCCTTTTAATATTTTAGAATGTAAAATAGTAACTTTAGTTGATTACTAAGTTAAGTAGAATGTCCCTTGTGTAGAAGGGATGAAAGTTGTGCTTGAATAAATAACAAATAAAACTATAGGGGCTGAAAGTGTATAACTGAATGAAAGTCTATAAACAAAAAAAAGTGCAGTGTCTGTGTGATCGTACGAGAGAGAGGGAAAGAAGGAGAAAACCTTCTCTTTCAACAATAACAAGAATTTCAGCAAATTAAAGAGGTCCTAGGGCTAAATTGAATGCATGTATTGAGATTCTTGATCATCTAAGTGTCTCTAACATAAGGTAAGTTGAATTTGATGATTTGATGATCTTTCATGAAGTGGGTTGTAATCAATCCATGAAACTATATGAAAATAAGCATGGATATTGGTTGGGATTATCATTTAGGAGATTAGTTATGTTTGATTTTGATTATCTTAATGATTTGAAATAAAACCCACTTGTAGTGATAGGATGATGAATGTGTATGTAGTAGAATATTTGATATAGAATGAATGTTATGTGAGCTTTGTTGATTTTATGATCCAAGATATGAATTAGTAGGAATGTGTATAGAATACTTAGACATTATGCTTTGCTAATGTTACGCACACCAAGTGTTCGATGAAATGCCTTGAATAAAGATTTCTATATGACAAAGATGATCTCATGTGAATATAATGTTAAATGGTTAGAATTGGTAAATGATAGTTTGTTAACTCAATTATGTTGAGAAAAGAATGGAAACGAAGACATGAGATTTAAAGTATATCAATTGTAAAATTGTAGGAGTAAAGGAAGAAGACACAAGCCATTCCGGGTCATAAGCGAAGCACGACAAAGGTAAGTTCTTATACTTACAAGTACTAGTAATGTATATAGCGTTTTTGTTATGTTTATGTTAAGTTTAAGTTTTACATTTCAAAATGTTCATAAGTCATAGCTTTGATAATTTGCTAAACAAGTAGAAGTTTAATTATTGAGTTTGACTTTATGTGAACGGGTCAAATGAAATAAGTATGATGAAGATAAAAGAGAATGATTAAGTAATGATCCGTTATGAACGGGTTATACGATCAAAGAATGACAATGTGAAAGAATGGTTAAAATGTTGAATCATTATAAACGGGTCAAACAAATTAGAATGTTATATTAATGAATGGTTATGTACGTGACTCGTTGCGAATGGGTCAATGAATGGAAAACGTATAATGAATGCATATCATGTTTGTTGGAAGTTAGCAGGATGTAATTAGCTCTAATCTAATATTGGTTCTTGTTGTTGTGATATAGGTAAAGTCAACCTTTAATGGCATGCTACGCTCGGAACGAACACACTCCAAACCGCTCTCAACACGCTTCCGTACTTAACTTATGCAAACAGGTCAAAACATTTTGGTCGTTCTATAACGAAAGTTTAGTTGTTAAATTATTAGAGACTTATGCTTCATAAATTTTGTAGATTTTGGATGTTTCATGTAACAACCCGCACGTTCGTGCGTTGTTACCACTCGATATACTCGTTACGCCTAGCACCAGAGATTCGGATCATGATGTAGCTATATCGAATACATTGCTACTTTGCAGTATTTTCGCATATTATGCATACTTTATCGCTATAACACATTGCATCACACACACTAACGCTCACGATGATGTTGAGTGAGGACCTATTCTACCCTCCTCAATAGCCGTGATGCGTCGCAGAGAACGCATATTCGAAACAAAACTCGGTTATTGTATCGCAACTTTGAAATATGGATATTTATACGACCCTATGTGACTAGTTATACTAAATATATGAATGTGGGTATGAAAAGGTGTGACCAAACTATCGCAACGCTTAACGATCGAGACGAAACATCGAAACGCAATTCACCGGAGACCACCGATCGAGTGACTGGTCGATCGGATGGCCACCCTATCGGATTGCCACCCGATCGGACAGCCACCCGATCCGTTGCACTTCTTTCACCTTTCTCCTCTTCACCTATAAATAGCACTTGTCACATCACTTGAACAGTGATGTGACGGCTCTCACTCGACCAGCTCGCTTTTGGGGCTTTTCCTCTCGATTCCTCGGGATTCTTGTAAGTTCACAACTCAACCCTTATACTTCTTTGATCTACACACACTTCTTCATATTTTTCACCTTTGTATCTTAACTTTTAACCATGAAATCAATGGATTTGAGGTGTTCTAGGATGATGTCATCATGGAGTTCTTATGAACTTCAAATGTTGGCCTCATTCCACCAAGAATAACTCAGATCTGAAGGATTTCCACATGATTTCACTACAATTTCGCATAAACCTAGACACCTTCAATGATAAAAAGATTGAAAGAAACTTTTTCAACTTTCTTTCAACTCTTTTACACTCAATGCACTCAAAACCGATGGAATCAGAGCTCGTTCCGATCTTCTACTCATTCTAAGTGAAGTGTTGGTTCCAGATCTGATTTTGTCTAAAGAGACAACCAATTTCGGGTTAAGCATGAACAACCGTTACGGACAGTTAACTGATCGGACCCGGGTTATTCCTGTTCAATCGGATGACTTGGTTCATAATGGAGTTCTGTTGTTTAGCATGTTATCACATCGTCTCGATCAAAACCACAAGACGATCAAGGCAGTTGGAACGGAAAGCCGTCCGATCGGATTACCACCCGATCGGATTGCCACCCGATCGGACAGCCGTCCGATCGGCTTGCACTTGGTTCCACACTTAAACTATTTAATTCAACTTTTCAAAGTTCTGATCGTCGAACCGATTGCCATCCGATCAGATTGCCACCCGATCGAACGACCACCCGACCCTGTGATGTTTTGAACTTCATCCCTTAAACAATTTTCAACATATTCAATACATAGCCAGTTCCAAACGGATTGCCACCCGATCGGATTGCAATCCGACCGAGTGACAAACTGCTGTCAACTTGTTCTCACTAAGTGTCCTACTAATTGTTTCGTCTCCCGGTCGAGCCGCCGTTCGATCGACCGACCTGAAGGGTAGAGATACTTCTCTGTTTTCGAAATGCTACAACAAAAACTTCAAAAGGAAAGCCATCATACACAAACACATCCATACCAAACGAGGTGACAATCCAATCAAATGGCCATCCGATCGGATGACCATCCGAATGGATTGCCACCCGATCGACTTGCCATCCGATCGGGTTGCCATTCGACGCTCAGTCACATCTCATCGTTTAACGCACTGTTCGATGCTTACGCCATCAATCTGTAATCAGGCTAACCTCAGACGCGCTCCCTTCAAACCAACCAAGTTGTGTTTACTTGCTGAACACAGACTGTGAGTATACTCGAACCCCTTTTTATCGCATTTTGGGTGTAACATACGTTTCTATTAAATCAAAGTTATCAAAATGAATTATTCAATCAAACTATTTATCACTTGTGAATAACTGTTATGCATATTTACACGTGATGCTAGTTACATATGTGTTAGGACTTATACTCGCAAGGTCCCGCCTTAACTAGTATAGTACTATAGCACCCGACGGGGTCTAGTTAGGATGAATAGCAATCGCAATCGCAGCTCGAGTGACTTAGCTGGTAGTATCGGTCTTATATGCATGTATGTTGAGGTATCTCGTTTATGTATTTGGTAATTCGCATCACTTTTTAACTATTTACGCTACTCTATCAAAACTTGTATGCTCGCCAATACTTTTGTATTGACGTCGTTTTAACGTATGTTGCAGGTTTAGTCGCAGTCTACATCAAATCAAGCTAGGAAGTCTAGAAACTCACCTAAAATCTATGTGGTCGGATTTGTATTGTTCGAGAGGACAAGAAATCTGTGATACCTTATGTGATTGTATTCTTTATTAGTATGGGATAATGAACGCATTAAATACTGTCGCAATATAGTTGTTATGGATTCTCTTGAGCAATCTGATTCGCCTAGTGTCGCGCCCCGATGATTCCGCCATCGGTTGGGGTGTGACAGATTGGTATCAGAGCCATAACTATAGGGAAATTAGGCAAGACTCGACCTAGTCCGGGTCGATGTCTTAGGAAACGACCTAGACTATAGTCTAAGTACCAACAGGCCGACTCGTGCGAACCCAGTGGGAATTGCATGGACCTACTTGATACTCTCATTCGAATTCGCTAAAAGCTACAACTTTGCGTGAACACCGCATACTACAATTTCACGCGAAGAGCCTTTCCTAAGGCTGGAATATTACTTCGCCTTTCCTAAGGCTAACACAATACACACGTTTTCGAAAATACTCGCGTAACACGACCGGGTGATCCAGTCGAGATCAGGCGTGAAAACCAAGAACTCTCGATAAGATCGCTCGCTCAACGCATTTTTCTAGCACGAGAACTTTTGTTGAGCTAGGAGTGACATCCATATCTCAACGGAAGTCTCCATTTCAAAATCCAGTGGAACTTCCGAACTTATTCGAGGAGCACAACCACAGTTAGGAGCGAAGTTATTAAGTCAGGGGTGAAACCCGTATCTTAATAAACCGTTCCACTCTCTATAGAATGGTTTTCAAAAAGCTCTCCCCAAGGACTCGGCTATAACGATAACTCGAGCTACGCGATAACTAGGAAGACGAATGCCATGAGCTGCATCCCAGTGGAAGCATAAGTCTTCTAGGGCAACGCGCGTGCACGAACATGTTGGGTATAGCTGAGTTACCTTGGGCAGTCGATGCCTAAACACCTGAGGCACTCTATCAATTTTTCTAGCATACGACTCACCGATTTTACGCTTTATGGAACCTATTTACACTTATGTGTTTACGATTTAAAACTTTACGCTTTGCCGACTTCTCGATTTCTCAATTTTCGCTCCCTGTTCTATAAACGCACAACTCGCACAGCCATCGCAATCTAAAACGAAAAACCGAATGTTCGCAACAAAAGTAATGTCTAATTGCTCGCTCTCGCTCTCTCTCTCTCTGCATCGCGTTCTCGAGCATTCTATACCGACATGTATGTGTACAAGTATAAGCTACAACTAATTATATATACAAGCAAATCAATTGTGTGGGAACTTAGGAATCTCGTGTCTCCTATGTGGCTCCTATGTGAAATCTATTATACTACCTACAACAAGTTTTGATCGCGCTTAATCGCATCGCAAAACTCAAAAATCATTATGATCGAATCTCACTCCAAATCTCTCTCTATCTAGATGCCTTCCAACGACTCTACCTCGAGACAAACAGCTAGGAGAAGAGCCAAACGAAGCGCCGAGAAGAGGATTGCCTCGCTTGTGGCCAAGGAAGTGGCCAAGGTCATTCCTCAAACTGTCGCTCAAGTGCACTCTCTCTGCAACTCTCGAACCTCGGATGACATTAAGACGGAAGCGCCGTAATCTGCTTTCCTCTACAAACACTTCAAAGCCTGTGACCCGATGGAGTTCACAGGTGAAGGAGGTGTGTCCCAGCTACTCCAGTGGTTCGATTCTATCGAAGTTACCCTTCGTCAGAGTGGGTGTCCCGATGGTTTCTGTACTACTTGCACTACCGAAGTATTTCAATCGCACGCACTCGACTGGTGGACAACCGAACGTAACAAACGTGGGATCTCCGCAGCTTACGCTCTCTCTTGGGAAGAGCTGAAAGAGCTCATGAAGAAAGAGTACTGCCCTCCCCAAGATGTCCAGAAACTCGAAGATGAATTTAGGAAAATCAAGCAAGTCAAGGTTCAAACAGCTTAGCATAATCTGCCCAAGTCAAGTCAACACTTCAGAAAAAGCCATCACGAAGTATATTCGCAGCTTGCCTGAGTGTGTGGGCGATTTTATCAAAGCTGCAAGACCTGTTACCATCGAAGAAACCTACCGCTTGGCCACAGAAATCAACGACAAACGAGTCTTAGACGGACATTTCTCTAAGAATCCTGTCAAACAAGCTCATCAAATAATCGTCATCGACTCATCCGACGATTCTGCTAACGATTCCTCTGACAATTCTTCCAATGAGACCTCAAACGAATCCTCCGATGACAACGCATCGCCTCAGGAAGCTCAGTCCAGCCGCAAACGAAAACCATGAGCCCAAACTCTTCAACAACAGAACTGTCGCAGCGAGAACCTCTCCAAGCAGTTCCAGTTCACTTGAAGAGCGACTACAACGGAACTCATCCCTTGTGTCTCACGTGTACGTATCATCACCCGCCAGAAGCTAACTGTCGCTTTTGCGTAAATTGCAACTGGTATGGTTATCTTACCTAGCACTGCCGCACGGGTCGCAGACTTGAGGAACTTTAGCAACAATCGTAGTCTACGTAGAAGTCCTCCACAACAACATTAGTCATGCTTCCAATGTTGTTGTAATAATACGATCTTCGTCGATTAATTTCTTTCGCATGTTGAACTTGTTCTATTTCTCGACGCAATGTGGACTCTATCTATCTCTCACTCTCTCGCACTCGCACACGAACTATATGCTAGCACTATGTACTATATAATGCGTTTTGCCCCTACTATGCGTTCTTGAGATAAAGTACGATAAACGTGCAAGAATCAAATTAATCACGGGTGCATACGGGATTACTGTGATCAGTGCACGGAGATCGTAATGAGTTTCAATGATGCCATAACGTTAAATGCATGGTCAAGCGTGGTGGATACGCCGCCGGTACTTCCTAAATATAAGCGTCTTGACCATGTCAACACAGTGTGACACCTATTCACTGGAAAGAGGCATGTGGTTGAAGCATGTTGGATACGCCGCTGGTACTTCCTATATATAAGTGCAAGGCGTAACAATCTCAATCGCAACTCAAAGCGTATAATCGCTAAACTTTTCGTAAGTTAACACGCTCGCAATCGCATTATCACTGGAATCTATCTCGCAATCTCAATCGCTTATAGTGTGTTCGCTCAATCGCTTATTATGTGCATCGCGCTATCGCATATCGTGGGTATCGCTCTATCACTTATGTATCGCTCTATCGCTTGTGTATCGCCCTATCGCTTGTGTATTGCTCCATCGCTCATCGTGTATCACTTAATGTTTATCGCCATCACTATCGCTTACCGTTATTTATGTTATATGTGCTATGTTAGCACACATGACCTCGCTTCACGAGACAAAACTGATAGGGATAAAACATGGTGGATACGCCGCTGGTACTTCCTATATATAAGTGTTTTAGTCATATCAACAGACTTTCGTGGAAAAAAGGACATGTTGGGGCTTAATGTTAGTTAAAATTTGTGGTGTTTTAGTCATATCAACAGACTTTTGTGGAAAAAAGGCCATGTCGGCTTGCACTTGGTTCCACACTTAAACTATTTAATTCAACTTTTCAAAGTTTTGATCGTCGAACAGATTGCCTTCTGATCGGATTGCCACCCGATCGAACGACCACCCGACCCTGTGATGTTTTGAACTTCATCCCTTAAACAATTTTCAACATATTCAATACATAGCCAGTTCCAAACGGATTGCCACCCGATCGGATTGCAATCCGACCGAGTGACAAACTGCTGTCAACTTGTTCTCACTAAGTGTCCTACTAATCGGATCGTCACCCGATCGAGCCACCGTTCCATCGACCGACCTGAAGGGTAGAGATACTTCTATGTTTTCGAAATGCTACAACGAAAACTTTAAAAGGCAAGCCATCATACACAAACACATCCATAACAAACGAGGTGACAATCCAATCGAATGGCCATCCGATCAAATGACCATCCGAACGGATTGCTACCCAATCGACTGGCCATCCGATTGGATTGCCATCCGATCGGGTTGCCATTCGATGCTCAGTCACATCTCATCGTTTAACAAACTGTTCGACGCTTACGCCATCAATCTGTAATCAGGCTAACATCAGAGGCGCTCCCTTCAAATCAACCAAGTTGTGTTTACTTGCTGAACACCGACTGTGAGTATACTCGAACCCTTTTTTATCGCATTTTGGGTGTAACATACGTTTCTATTAAATCAAAGTTATCAAAATGAATTATTCAATCAAACTATTTATCACTTGCGAATAACTGTTATGCATATTTACACGTGATGCTAGTTACATATGTGTTAGGACTTATACTCGCAAGGTCCCGCCTTAACTAGTATAGTACTATAGCACCCGACGGGGTCTAGTTAGGATGAATAGCAATCGCAATCGCAGCTCGAGTGACTTAGCTGGTAGTATCGGTCTTATATGCATGTATGTTGAGGTATCTCGTTTATGTATTTGGTAATTCGCAGCACTTTTTAACTATTTACGCTACTCTATCTGTTGGTGCATACGCCTGTCGACTTCGTCTTGTATCGAGTCTTGTTTTGTAATAGATAGATCAGAGCACGAAAAACGAGAATTGTATGTTTAAAGGTAATTTCGCATGAAATGACACATTGGTCATTTCATACGAAATCGTGAGTATTTCGCACGGAATTGTAATTTCGTGTGAATGGTGATTTTGTTTGGGTAATTTCGTGGGAAATTAGATTTCGCTTGGCTGGTTCATGCGAAATTACTCCACCTATAAATACCTGATGTGCCTATTCATTTGTAACGATTCTGATTCTGGTAGCGAAGCTCTGCCGAAGTGTCTACATCATTGTAATCGATCTGTTATCAATCTAAAGACAGTTTAAAGTGATTTCTCGTGCATTTCAGCTGAAATAACAATGATACATCTGTTTCCACCTTTTGTATTGGTGAAGACCTCTTCTGATTGACTCGTTTGGGTCGCAAAACGATCCTACAAGTGGTATCAGAGCCCAGGAGGAAGAGTTCTTACCATTTTAGCTGCAAATCTGATTTCTACACCTTCTTTTCAAAATTTAACAACTTTTCACGGTCAAAATGACTTGAATCTCACATATAACAAGTGAAACAGTGTTTTAACAAATCCTTGAAAGAATTGGACATTAATTCGATCTAAAACTCGTAAAATTGGTTATTTCGTTTAAAAATCAGATCATTCAAGATGACATTAGCATATTTTCGCTTAGAATAGCATCTTAATTTCGTACGAAATTACATTCTGTGGTTGATTTCGCTTGAAATTGAGAATAATTACACACGAAATCAGATTTCGTTTGAGGAGTTCATACGAAATCAGATATTCCGCACCAAAGTGGTATTTCGTTTGAGAATTTCGCACCAAAGTGGTATTTCGTTTGAGAATTTCGCACCAGATTGGTATTTCGCTTGAAAGTTGATTCCGTGTGAAAAGTGGTATTTCGTTTGAAGATAGTATTTCGCTTGTAACTGACTGTTTGTGAATTTTTGAAAATCGAAACATGGATAACGAGTTTTATAATGCATTTGCTAGTCCGATGACAATTACTCAGAATACGATGCTTGAAAATGAAACTGGAACAACACAAAAACCGCCTAAGCTTATGGACATTGATGATTTTAGTGGATGGGCTGAACGTTTTGGTAACTGGGTTGAAGCATATCACTTAGATGCATGGGAACATACTGAAGTTCAATATACTAGACCAGTCGGGAACAACAATGTGAAAATACCAATTAGAGAATTGAGTGCTGAAGAGAAAAAGAAATACAAAGATGAGAAGTTGATGGTTAGTTTTTTGCAGCAAGCGATTAAAGAAGACATCTTAATCTTACTTCAACACAACGGAAGTGCACATTCGATTTGGACAGAATTAGAATCAAAGTTTCTTGGTAGTGATGAGATGATGAAAAACAAAAAGTAACATTTGAAGAAAGAATTTGATCTATTCCGTGGTTTAAGAAGTGAAAACACCAAGCAGATTATCGAAAGATATTGCAATTTATTGAAAAATATGAGCAGATTAAGCATCAAGAAAGATAAAGATGAATTGATTGAAAAATTGGCTGATGCTTTGCCACATGATGAATGGGGCACATATCTTATGATGTTGAAAAATAAACCAGGTTTTAACGATCTAACATTGAGCGAGTTCATTAAACAACTTGAAGCACAAGAGATGGAACAAAGAAAGATAGCAAGAATGAAGAACTATGATGGGGAACAAGACATTGGGTTGTATTACAAAGTTGGTGTTAGTGACAAAACAAATCTTTCTCCAAAAGTTGAAACTGCGTTTAATGCAAAAAGTTCTTCTGAAAGTTCATCTCATGGATCAAGCAGCAAAACAGGATTTACTTCATTTCCATCATTTGATCCACACTTTTCTGCAACAAAGAGTGGCAAAGTTCTTCAATGCAACATTGCTTTAAATCTTGAGAATGATCAGAACTATTCGGAGGAAATTTCTAAGAGCCATATGTCTTTGTTGGTGACTGTACTTGAATCTTATGGTCGTTTAGTTGCAGGGAAAATCGGGAATCCAATGCTTACAAAAGAGGATTACGATCAAGTTGATGCTGAAGAGATGGAGTTGATGGATATAAAGTGGTGCTTGGCAAGTGTGTTGAGACGAGCTAAAAAGATTAAACAAATCACAGGCAGAGATGATTTTCGTGATGCAAATGTTTCAACTTTAGGATTTGATAAATCTAAAGTTACTTGTTTTCGTTGCAGGGAAAAGGGGCATTTCAAGAGAGAGTGCACAAATCGCGAAGCAAGCGGAGCTCAAAATCCTTTCGGAAACAATGACTACTATCGAAAGGCGATTTATCATCAAGTTGCTCAATAGCCATATCAACAACAACAGCCACAAACTGCACATGCTAGAAAAGGGATTGAAGATTCAAAGAGAGCGTGTCTGGTCAATAAAAATGATGGAAGTTCATCAAAGGATTTCAGTTGG
Organism: Helianthus tuberosus; assembly: GCA_030545235.1. Taxonomy (NCBI): domain Eukaryota; kingdom Viridiplantae; phylum Streptophyta; class Magnoliopsida; order Asterales; family Asteraceae; genus Helianthus; species Helianthus tuberosus. Next base: position 51,454 of record JARYGA010018065.1, read on the forward strand.
GATAAATATATTCCAGCTGATAATAAAGCTTGTCTGATAAATCAAGATGATGAGAGATTACCAGAAGGTTTTAGTTGGGAAAAAATTAGCTGGGAAAAGTTTTGTCCAGACAAAGAGATTTTAAAAGCTAAAGCTGTTGTTGCTCAGGTTATCAATGATTATACTGATGACTATTGGGCAGAAAAAATCAGAAAACATTTAAATGTTGAAGCTGAGAAAAAGAAGAAATATGAAGAAGAAGAAGAAGAAGAGAAAATGAGACTAGCTGAGAAAAAGAAAAATGTTGAAGAAGAAATTCAAGTGAGAGAAGTCAAAGAAATTCCAGCATTTAAAATTAAAACAGATGCTGATGCAGTCAAGGTCTCTGAGAAGTGTATGAATTGTGAATCTCTAATAAAGCAAAACAATGAATTGCTACACAACATAAAAAGGCTGAAAGAATCATATGATGTCTTGAACAAAGCCATGAATAAATACAATGAATCTAGCAGTGAACAAGCTTTAGCAATGAATACACTCAAAGGAGCATACATGAGACAGCTTGACAATGTCAACTATTACACCGAGAAATGTGCTGAGCTTGAATTGAAGTTGGAAACACAGAGAATTGAAACCGAGAGAGTTAACGAATTATTAAAAAGTTACTCATGTTCTACTTTTGCGGTTGACATGATTTACCCAATAGTGGAAGGATTGAAGACGTTTGAAGAAGAGAAGACTTCGGAAGAGAAGAAGTCTGAAACAAAAGAAGATGATGAATTGAAGATTTCTGGTAAGAAACCAAGTGTTGTCTATAACAAATGTCCACCCCCAGTCGAAAATGGATATTGTCCACGAAATCCAAATTCAGAAAGAGTCAAAAAGGCAACAAACTTACAGTGGGAGTCTGAGTCTTCAGATAACTTGCCGGAAAATATTGATGTCACGTTCACATCGTCTGACACTGATCATGAGTCCGAGTTAATAAAGAAAGTGGTCGATCAGGTGTTGGATAAGGATGAAACGGAGGAGTCCAAATCAGAGTCAAAGTCTGAGTCCAACACGTCAAATTCAACAGTCAAAAAGGACAAACGGGTTTATAATAAAGAATTTTTGTTATCAAAATCTAATTTGAATGACGAATTGTTCAAAGTAGCATATACTTTGAAAGATTCTGACAAATTATATTCTGATGAGGCTTTTCCTATAAGAGGTGTTAAAACTGAAATGATCAAAAAGGTTTTTAAACTAACAGAAATTAATATTTTTGAAATAAAAGATGTAAATCTTTCTGGAAAACCTAAAACTTACACCTCAAGAGTTCAACAAAGATTAAACAAGAAAATGGGTTACAGTTCTGGTTCAGATTATCAAAAGAAACCAAACCATAACGGTAATTTCAAAAAGAAAGGTCTTGGTTTTATTCCACCAAAAAATCATAAAAATGAGAAAATTTATAAATCAAAAACTGTTTTTGTTTCAGGAAAAACATCTGAAGAAGAAAAAGAGCAAGTGTTCAGAAAGCAATCCAACAAAGAATTCCTTGCCAAGAAGCAAGAAGAAATAAAGAAAAGTGTTGCTCAGAAGAAGGTAGAGACGAGAACCTGTTTTCAATGTAAAACAGTTGGTCACATTGCCAAAAATTGTCCAAAGGCAATACAAACAAAACAGGGAGTCTCTGGTAAACTGAAAGAAAAGATTGTTGAGAAAACCAAATTACCAACGAACAGATTTAAATTTTTTGAAAATTCAATTTTTGAGGTAGGTGAATGTTCGAAAAATGTTTACAAAAGAAAGGAGAAACTTAATAATCAAAAATGGGTTGTTAAGAATTCAAGTGACAATTCAGGTGATGAATCTGATTCCACAAAATCAGAGGAGCCACAAGTTGAAGAAAAAGTTGAGAAATCAGTTCCGCCTTTGGATGATGCAAATTTTCCACCATTGCGGGCTGGAAAGTTTAAATCTAAAATTGGTAAAATTGAAATTTCAAATCAATTTTTTTCTGAAAAAAAAAGAATTTGATGTTGAAAAGGCTTTTAATCCCATAGTGCAAAACATTTTTGGTAAAATGATTGATGGGAAGGTCAAGGGGGTAAAAGAATTTTATGAGAAAAAGATGGCAGGTAAGCAACCGAGTGTTGGTAACTCGGAATATCCCAAGGACCGTCAGGCTTGGGAGAATCTCTCTAACTGAAAAACCTGATTTGCCGGAGCTCCCAAGTTGGTAATCGCGGAGCATGAATTGGCATCATTCTTGAAAATTTGTTTTTGAAGAGGTTGATTTGCCGGAACTCCCAGGTTGGTAGTGTGGAGTAGGAATCGGCAGTCTGAGATTTCAACCTACAAGAGGTATTTTGTTGGTAAGCAAACCAACAAGTGATGGAAAGAGAGGTTTTACTTACAAGTTGTTGGTTGTTATTCCTACAAGTGGTTAATCAAGGTCATTAAATTGAACTTGATTTATCATTCATTCATGTGATTGAAATAGGGGATTCATTCATAAGTTGTTAATAGAACAAGATGATGAACTAAAACCCCATTTTTTTACAAGTGGTAAAATCAACAAAACTTATTTTCCGGAAAAACCATGTTGATTAAAACAAACTTAATTGTTTTGAAATCATAATGGGAAAATAGTTTGTTGTGAGGGGGAGTTCTGATTGTTTTTGCAAAGTGGATGGCGAATTGAGGCGATTCGATATCAGTTGTTATTTTCTTGAACAGTTTCTTTTCAAATTACTTTAAAATGCTTTTGAATTTTAGGGGGAGTAAGAATTTTTAGAAAATCCAAAAACATTAGAAAATTTAAAAAAATAAAAAACATGATAAAAACAAAAATGAGTTTTGTTGTGAAAAAGAGGAAATGATAGTACATCAGTGGACTATCACAAAATGCTAAAGAATTGGAAGGATAAAATGTGATAAACGGTCTCACTAATGATGTGCCAGTAGGTTTTTGCACATTTAGTAGATTGTGACGAGATATAAACCTAAATTTCAAACTTATTTATATCGTGGGGAACATCTCTCGGATATATGGGTAAACCCCCGAAATCTTGTTTGAAACGTCTCTCTTTCTGAGATACTAGGTCTTTATGCTTAGTGATATCTGGGGTATTATCCGGGACTTCTGATTTTGCGGAAGCAATGGCCTAGTCCCCGTATAATACTTTCTGCTTGCTTGAAATATAGCACCCCCCCTCAGTACAAAAAATGATGAAACATTGAAAAATGCTAATCATGTGCTGTTGAAGAAAAGATTCTCTAAAGGGAACACACCAAAAGTCGAAGCCATCATCTCTCTGATTTTGCGGAAGCAATAGCCTGAGCTCTCACGGCCCTCGCATTTAACCCTTTACAGATATCATCTAGGTATACTCACCTATAAGACTGAATATTGGGATCTGGATACTGGAGTATATTCAAGTGGTGGGACACGCAAATAAGTTCAAGTGCTTGAAACACTAAACTCGTATCTCGAAACAGTTGAACTTTGTGTGAAATTTTAAATGGATCAGTATACTGACAATATAAGTGAATCGTTTAGAACTTAAAATGTTTAAAGCTTAACGGTGTTGGTGATTTGTCTCATAAACTGATATGATCCTCTTACACAAACTCACAAAAATATTGTCTGTAAATTTTTCTTTATTGCATTTCTGTTATATCCAAAATTCCAAAAAGATTTTCGGTGTGTTTTAGCTTATATTTTGAAAAATCCAAAAAGATTTTCGACAACTGATGTTGGAGAGCTGTTTTTCAAAATTCCTAGTGCTAAGCATGATGAATATAAGGTTTGGGAGAGTTTGTTTGAGATGTTTGAAATGAAAAAGATATTTGAAATGAAAAATGAAATTTTTACAAGTGGTTCATCAGAGTTCAACATTGTAAAATCATTTATTGATTGATTGGTACCTGCATTAGTTTTAAATTTTGATAAATTTTAAATTTGTGAAACTTATGTTTGTGGTAGAGATTGTGCAGGAATGAAGTTTGAGAAAACCCAGGTTACAATCATAGAACCTGTGAAAAGTGAATTCCAGACTGCGATCCCAGCTGATCGAAAGGGAGAGTCTGAAGTCGTTAATGCTGATTCAGGATAAGAGCCAGAATTACGATTTTGAGGATAAGAAATCAAGAGACCTGATCAAGAAGAGTATAAAGCCAGGTTGAGATTCTGGAAGAAAGAGAAAATATATTGATTGAGGATGCTTACAGTGGAGAATTTTTGAAGAGATCAAGAAGACTGACAAAGACTGAAAGTTTGACAACCGAAGACTCTAGACCGAAGACTTCGTCAACATCCGAGGGGGAGTCTGTTGGTGCATACGTATGTCGACTTCGTCTTGTATCGAGTCTTGTTTTGTAATAGATAGATCAGAGCACGAAAAACGAGAATTGTATGTTTATAAGTAATTTCGCATGAAATGACACATTGGTCGTTTCATACGAAATCATGAGTATTTCGCACGGAATTGTAATTTCGTGTGAATGGTGATTTTGTTTCAGTAATTTCATGCGAAATTAGATTTCGCTTGGCTGGTTCATGCGAAATTACTCCATCTATAAATACCTGATGTGCCGATTCATTTGTAACGATTCTGATTCCGGTAGCGAAGCTCTGCCGAAGTGTCTACAGCATTGTAATCGATCTGTTATCAATCTAAAGACAGTTTAAAGTGATTTCTCGTGCATTTCAGCTGAAATAACACTGATACATCTGTTTCCGCCTTTTGTATTGGTGAAGACCTCTTCTGATTGACTCGTTTGGGTCCCAAAACGATCCTACACTATCAAAACTTTTATGCTCGCCAATACTTTTGTATTGACGTCGTTTTAACGTATGTTGCAGGTTTAGTCGTAGTCTACATCAAATCAAGCTAGGAAGTCTAGAAAATCACCAAAAATCTATGTGGTCGGATTTGTATTATTCGAGAGGACAAGAAATCTGTGATACCTTATGTGATTGTATTGTTTATTAGTATGGGATGATGAACGCATTAAATACTGTCGCAATATAGTTGTTATGGATTCTCTTGAGCAATCTGATTCGCCTAGTGCCACGCCCCGATGATTCCGCCATCGGTTGGGGTGTGATATTTCATAACTAGACTAAATGGTTAATGTGTATGTAATAGCAAGATGTTTTAGTATTGTATAAAAGTGTCAAATTAAGTCGTAATTTTTGGTGCCTAAACACTTGGTTTTGACCGCGTTAAAGAATGGGCGTTACAGACATCTAACCATAATCCGGTGAGCATCAAGAATTCGGTTATTAGATATATATTATATAGTATAAGTTATAATTTCATCTGTCATGTATTATCATGTTAGTCAAGCATGGAGGTAGGATGATTTTCATCCATTAAACCTCATTGTATGATTCACCAAAGCACAAACTCATCAACTTAGTTGATGAGTTCGGTTGGTCATGAATGTAAGACTAATTTTTAACTATCTAATTAAAACAACTAAGTGAGCAAACTAGATGCGTACATCTCGAGCTTGGAAAGTGTTCAAGGATGTGATGTAGCCTTGTCACCTTATGTAAGTTGTTTTTGTACCAAAACATACAACTGAGGTAGTGGAACAACTTTGGAGAGCCAAGGCTTCCATAGTTCACACATTACTCATACACAAGTCTTCCAACATTGAAGGTTGGAAGCTTGGATGGTTTTAACACTTAGAACATTTTGGGCAGAATTTTAAAGAGCTTTTAAGCCTTATTTCTTGCTGGAAATCAACCACAACACAAACCCACAACTATAAGCTTAGTTGGGAGCATGGTGGGTACAAGATTCCACCAAGTTTCAAGTAAAATATACATGAAATAAAAAAGATACATCAAAGAAGGATTTTTATACTACTTTGGACCACTAATGTGGTGTGGTTCCACCTAGGCATGGCAAAAAAGCCCAAGCCCGACGGGTATACTCGAAACCCGAAACATACGGGCCGGGTATACCTGAAGCCCAATGGGTATGGGCCGGGTACGGGCTGAAAAAAAGAAAATAAATCGGGTACGGGTACGGGTATGGGATTTGGTGATACCCGCCCGATACCCGGCCCATTTACCCGAATAACACCGGAAAGTATCATATTATAGATTTCCATATATATATAAACTTAGTACATGTATGATGTGTGCGGAATGCAACATATAAATTACATCAATTGTGGCATAAAACTAACCCTTTTTTAGTATTAATGTTGGAAAAAGTGTGCTTTTCTCTTCCTTTTGTATTTTCAGGATTAAATGAGCTCAAATTAACAAAAGAAGTAAAAAGGCAACTAAATCTAACATAAATACAAGAAAAGGAACAAACGTGGCATGCCCGACCTCCCCGAAAGCATCTTCCCAAGCAAAACAAGAGAACAGAAGGCTGAACACGCCCCGTGCTCAGTGAACACGGGGGCATGCCCAAGTGTCAGCATAAAAGACAAAGTTGTAGAAGCTTCCATCGCCCACCACGGGGCCGTGCTCAGTGGACACGGGGCCGTGGTCAACTATAAGATATAGTACAGATATGCTTCTGCACATGGGGTCGTGCCCAGCGGACCCGGGGCCGTGGTCAACTAATGCAGACAAAAGCAATTAATGAAGACAGAGAAGAGGATGGACACGGGGCCGTGCCCGAGCTTCTGTTCAGCTTATAAATAGGAGTGCTTGGCTCAAGCTCAAACCATCCCTTGGCACACCACCTCTCTCACACTTCACCCACCACCCACCACCACCATAACACCATCATCCACCACCATCATCCATTGTCCATCATAGAGTGTGTGAGTCGTCTCAGGATCCAAGATTGATCGTAAGAGTTCTTGACAATCAAGGCCATGTTTGCCTAAGTCTCTTACACCACTTGGTGAAGACAAAGTGTCTAGTGTAATACTTTTTATTTTTAATCTTTTCGCACTTTTTAATTGATTATGTATTAATGACTTTAATAACTAGTTTTCTTATGTTGAAGGTGATTCTTCCTTATCGTTTGTCCGTGGTGTCTTGGCATTATTTTACTGTCTATATAAAATAAAAGATTATCACCATTCATATCTCCACGGTCTATATGGAGGTATGTTGGCTACCTGGTCGGGGGTTAAGGGAACGGTTTGGTAAGAGTCTTGCCATTGTTCAGTGTATAGATCCTGCAAAGGACCTGGGTCAAATTTAGTAGGACCTCCTTCAATACCTACCGGTATTAGATGGCGGGGGTCCAAACTCTTTGATCCTCTCATAAGTTAAACTACTATTAAAACTTTAACCCGGCTATTTAGGACTGTATCCCTGGTGACTCAGACTACTTAGCCGAGGGTAATGTCGCCTTCAAAAGAGGGGCCTACCACAATATGCATTAATAACTTAATTAATTATCTTTCAATAATCCGACCCTTTAGGATTGTATCCTTGCTGACTCAAACTACTGGGTTGAGTGTAACGTCACATTCAAAAGAGGGGCCTACTACAATAACTAAGATAATCTCTTAAATAATGCAAAAGTGCGGAAATAATCAAAGGTTACACTAAACACGAGTCGGAGCCAAGTGATTCATCTTGTCTATCTGTTTTTATTTTTAGTTTTCAGCATTTTAGTTAGTTTTTTTTTTCCTAGTTTAAAAAAACCTTTTTCTAAATTTTTGATTTGATTAGACGTTGAGGATAAACCGGTACTAAAAGCTCTTGTGTCCTTGGACGACCTCGGTATCTTGCCAACACTATACTACGCTCACGATGGGTGCACTTGCCCATATGTGTGTTTAGTGTTAGTAAATATCATGTTTTATAAATTTAAAACTTGGCTAAAAAGTGTTAAAAAGGGCTTAATATATACATTAAAAACTAATAACACTCACGCACATCAAGTTTTTGGCGCCGTTGCCGGGGACACAAGGATTTTAAGAAAGCTTAAAATCGACGGCCTAATCAGTTTTTCAAAACCTTTTCAAAACGCGAGCACATTTTTCTGCATTTTAGTTTAGTTTTGCATTTACAGTAACCTGAACACGGGCCGTGCTCATTGAACACGGGGCCGTGCTGCACATTTTTCATAAAAACACCCAGTAACAGAAGCTGAACACGGGGTCGTGCTCACTGAACACGCCCCCGTGCTCAACGAAATCAGTAACTTTAATTAAAACGCCCAGATACATATTCTGTACACAGGGCCGTGTCCACTGAATACGGGGCCGTGTCCAGCCTCTGTTTCCGCTTTTATTTTTGTTTTCTGGTCTCGAGACTTGGTTGTGGTCTGCTGAGTGATTCTTATGGATCAATACTCAGGAGGTTACAACTACACCTATGAGGAGGATGATTATAGGAGTAACTATTGCACTAATTGTGGTGACCCGCACTCGGTTCAATATTGTAACTTATATCAACCATCCACTTCACACACCTACTATGAAGAGCCCAGGTACGAGCCATCAACTTCATACACATCCTATGAAGACCAAAGGTATGAACCTCCTCCCTCATACTCATATTTTGATGAACCAAGGTATGAGCCTTCTTACTCATACTTTGAGGAACCAAGATATGAGCCACCACCTTCATATGCTTATTTTGAGGAACCATGGCGTGAACAACCCACCTCATATGAGTATTATGAAGAACAAAATTTCGACCCTTATCTATCATATGCTTACAATGAAGAACAATGGTGTGAACCATCTACTTCATATGGGTATTATGAGGAACAAAGGATCAAACAACCGGATTCAAGCTTTGAAAATTCCGATCCTTTTTCTATAACCGAAGTGACCGATAGGATATTAGAACACCTTAGAGTTATCGATCGCTATATAAAAGAATCTCGCGCAAAGGAAGAGGAGTCCCGCGCAAGAGAAGAATTAAATAAAGAAGAGATAACTGAAAGTGTAAAAATGGAAGAACAAATAAGTGAAAAACCGATAAATGAGTTAAACAACGAAAAAGGTGAGTCCGTCAACGTTAAAATTCAAGAAGAGTCTAATTTTGAAGAAATTAATCTCTTGTCACCTTCTTTTGAAAATCATTGTTTAGTTCCAACTCATGCTAAGTTTTTAAAAGAATTAAACACTAACACTAAAATTGACGATATGGTAAGTGTTAAGTTAACTAATGATCAAACCTCGCTAATAAAAGAAGATCCATTTGAAATCAACATTACACCGGTTCCATGTTTTTTTCAAAATTCATTTATTAGTAATGTCACGATTGATAAAGATCTTTGTGTTAACATAATGTCTAACTACATTTTCGAAAAATTAAGTATTAGTGATTTTTCTCCACTTCAAATACCCATTTTTCTATCTAATCAGAGAATAATAAAATCAATCGATGTAGTTGAGGATGTCTTGGTTCAAACAAATCAAATGGTAATCCCAACCGACTTTGTCATCCTTGATGACACTCCTCTAGTGTTGGGGCGACCCTTTGTAAAAACTCACGAAGCTTTGAAAAACCGGAAGTTCAACAATCTACCTCTTCAATTAGGGGCATTTAAAAAGAGTGTCGATCTTGAGCGGTCAATGAAATATCCATTCGACAATAATGACCCCCTAATTGAAGATGAAGATGAACCACCCGATACAAGTGAAAAGTTTAACCACTTTGTTGAAGAAGAGGTCGCCATAGAACAGACTTTTAAAGTTCTTGATCAAAATGAGCAACCAAATAAGGAGTCTCCTAAAGACCCACCGCTTGAGCTCAAAGAACTTCCAAAAGGTTTGGAATATTCTTTTCTAGACAAAGATGGTAAATTACCTGTAATTATTTCGTCTAAATTAGATAGTTTAGAAAAAGAAAAATTGATTAACCTTTTGAAAAAACACAAAAATGCGATCGCTTGGAAGCTTGTAGATATTAAAGGAATAAGTCCTTCCATGTGCACGCACAAAATTTTAATGAATGATGACTACAAATCGGTAATACAACCACAACGTCGAGTAAATCCAAATGTTCAAGAAGTGGTTAAAAACGAAGTCATCAAATTACTTGACGCCGGACTTATTTATCCTATCTCCGATAGTCCTTGGGTAAGTCCCGTCCGAGTTGTTCCAAAGAAAGGAGGTATGACGGTAATAACTAATGAAAAGAATGAATTAACACCAACGAGAACCGTCACAGGATGGAGAGTATGTATAGATTATAGACGATTAAATGAAGCAACAAGGAAAGATCACTTTCCTTTGCCCTTCATTGATCAAATGTTAGAAAGATTATCCGGTCATAAATTTTACTGTTTCTTGGATGGTTTTTCAGGTTACTTTCAAATCCCGATAGCACCCAAAGACCAAGAAAAGACAACTTTCACATGTCCCTATGGAACTTTTGCTTATCGACGCATGCCGTTTGGTCTATGTAATTCCCCTGCAACATTCCAACGTTGCATGGTAGCCATCTTCCATGACATGATAGAAAAGACAATGGAAGTCTTCATGGACGACTTTTCTATCTTTGGGGATTCAGACGACCAATGCCTCGATAACCTTGAACGAATGCTATCCCGATGTGAGGAAACTAACCTCGCCCTTAATTGGGGAAAATGCCATTTCATGGTAACTGAGGGAATACTACTCGGTCACAAAATCTCAAGCGAAGGAATGGAAGTTGACCGAGCCAAAATAGACACTATTTCTCGATTACCACCTCCATCCTCCGTTAGAGCTATCAGAAGTTTCCTAGGGCATGCCAGATTTTATAGGCTTTTTATCAAAGACTTTTCTAAACTTTCAAGGCCTCTAGAAAAATTACTTGAAAAAGATGCCCCTTTCATCTTTGACAAGGATTGCAATCAAGCATTTCTAACCCTAAAGGAAATGCTAGTCAATGCACCTATCATGATAGCGCCTAATTGGAAATTTCCTTTCGAAATCATGTGTGATGCAAGTGACTTTGCAGTTGGAGCTGTCTTGGGACAAAGAAAAGAAAAGCATTTTCACCCAATTTATTATGCTAGTAAAACACTTAACGATGCACAAGAAAATTACACAACAACTGAAAAAGAATTACTAGCTGTGGTATTTGCTTTTGATAAATTTCGTTCTTATCTTGTTCTTTCTAAAACTATAGTCTATACAGATTATGCAGCCATTCGATATCTCTTCAAAAAGCAGGACGCAAAACCTCATTTGATTCGGTGGATTTTACTCCTCCAAGAATTTGATATTGAAATCAAAGACAAAAGAGGAGCTGAAAACACCGCAGCAGATCATCTTTCACGCTTAGAAGACCCAGCTTTGGAGGCAACCAGGGACGAGCAAATCAACGAAAAATTTCCAACAGAATCCCTAGAAATGGTGGAATACAAAGAAGAACCATGGTACGCCGACTATGCTAACTACCTAGCTAGCGGTATAGTCACAAAAGGTTGGCCACATCATCAAAGAAAAAAATTATTTGCCAATGTGAAACATTATTTTTGGGAAGATCCATATCTTTTCAAAATGTGTGTCGACCAACTCATCCGACGATGCGTACATGGTAGCGAAGCACGAAGAATTCTCCGCCATTATCATGAAGGTCCATACGGAGGACATCATGGTGCCGCTAGTACCGCACGAAAGGTATTTGATTCAGGATTCTATTGGCCGACCATTTACAAAGACGCCCAAAGTCTTGTCAAGACATGCGATGCTTGCCAAAGAACAGGTAATATTTCTTCCAAAAACGAAATGCCACAAAATGGCATTCTTGTTTGTGAAATTTTTGATGTGTGGGGACTCAACTTTATGGGACCTTTCCCACCATCAAAAGGAAACAAATATATACTTGTGGCAGTAGATTACTTGTCTAAATGGGCCGAGGCCGAGGCACTTCCAACAAATGATGGAAGAGTAGTGGTAAGATTTCTGAAGAAATTATTCTCTCGTTTTGGAACACCTAAAGCATTAATAAGTGATTGAGGTACTCATTTTTGCAACCATCAACTTGAAAAAAATTTAACAAGATATGGGGTCTATCACCGGGTCTTAACAGCGTATCACCCTCAAACAAACGGACAAGCCGAAGTGACTAATAGAGGTTTAAAATGAATACTCGAAAAAACGGTAGGGTTAAATAAAAAGGAATGGGCAGATAAATTAGATGATGCTTTATGGGCTTTTCGAACTGCTTATAAAACAACAATAGGTACAACCCCATATAAGCTCGTCTATGGGAAAAGCTGTCATTTGCCAGTAGAAATTGCACACAAAGCCTACTGGGCAATTAAAAAACGTAAACTTAGATTTAGAATTTGCCGGTAGAAATCGATTTTGTCAATTAAATGAATTAGACGAACTTAGGAATTATGCATACTCAAACTCAGAAATTTATAAGGAAAGAATGAAAATCTTACATGACAAACATATTAAACCTAATGAATTTCGAGTAGGAGATCAAGTTCTTTTGTTTAATTCACGACTTCGACTATTTCCTGGTAAATTAAAGTCTAGGTGGTCAGGACCTTTTTCCATCACCCATATTTTCCCACACGGTGAAGTAGAAATTAAATCTCGGAATGGACCTCCATTCAAAGTCAATGGCCAACGGCTGAAACTCTATCAAGGATTTATTGAGGATGAAGAGGAAGAAATCTCACTTCAAACGGTGGATGAGTAAAGGCAATAACATCATACCTGGTAAGTTACGAATCAACGGGATGACATCTTAATCGGTAAGTCTTCTAACCAAGTTTTTGGGAAACAAGGGGCACTCACACGAGCACTAAAAAAATTTAAACTTTGCTCGGTACGAGGCCGTGTCCGCTGGACACGGGGCCGTGTCCGCGCGACTGTCGGGATAAATCCCCTTTTTCATAACAGTTACTTCATTCCACACGCCCCGTTTCCCCGAAAACGCTCTGGTTCAAGGCGATTTTCCACAGATTTTCGACGTCTCCTATCGTTCTAACAACATCAAGGTATGATTCTACATTTCTACCACTATTATTAGTTAGATTAAGCATTTGCATATAGTTAAAACTTCAAAAATTTGGGGAAAATCTAGGGTTCCTGAACTTCATCCGGATCGAACCTCAAATTTTTGCTTAAATCTGTTAGCATTTAGTTAGATTAATGTTATAGAAAGTAAACCCACTTGTATTGTTCATAGATTTGCCCGATTTCTCACAAAAACCCCAAACCCTTGTTTTTGAACCAAAAAAGATAAAATTGAAGGGGTAAACGGTATGTTTTGGGAAAAACGGCACTTGGGTTTCATTTTCGGGGGAAACCGCACCTATTGGACCAAAAATTTTCAAGTTTTCAAAACCGGGTCGAAAAATGAAGTTTTTGAGTAACAGACGCCTGGACACGGAGTCGTGTCCGCTGAACACGGGGCCGTGTCCAGCTAGCTGTTTGCAGTTTTGTCCGAAAATTCCACTGTTTCATGCTAACTTTTGGTGTATTCTTTCAGATGTCAAGGAAGTTCACGAGGTTCAACGCAAATGAGGTCGACGCTAGGGCAAGATACGAAGTACTTCAAACAAGACCGGAAGAATACCCGAGACAAGCATGCATGGATTTGTTAGCATTGGTGAATCAACTTGACCGCTTCAACAACCTAGTCACAGGACTACTAAGAGTCACACTGACCACTCGACTTCGCTCAGTCCACGAGTGCACTATGGAATTCTATAGCACCTTCACGTTCAATTCAAGGTGCGACCCATTTGACAATGATGGGGTAGCATTCCGATGTGGTGGAACTAGGTACTCGATTTCAATGGCACAATTTGGGTTGATAATTGGGTTGTATGCGGAGGAAGATGCGGGTAATGAAGAAAACACTGGAGGGGTACGAGAGTTGGATGAAAATGAACGCCAAGCCGCATGGGCTCAGATTGGTGAAGGGCACTACAACCCGAGTAGCACTAAGAGCACTAAGCTGAGGGACCCACTTTACCGATACATTCATAGAGTCCTCGCTTACTCTCTTAGCCAAAGGCATGATAGCAGTGGCGTTGTGGGGTTAAGAGATTTGGTGGTCCTTCATTGTATTCATACCCGCAAGCACCTAGATGTTCCGTACCACCTGCTCCGTAACATGCATCTGAACCAACTTGCTACTTCACCAACCCCTATCTTCTTCGGGGGGTGGATAT
>JARYGA010018066.1:0-23437 GCA_030545235.1 Helianthus tuberosus
CCGCTTGACGCTCCTGCGCCCGTTCCTATAGAGTTCATTTATGATATGTTTAGAACTCTCTTTAAATCATAATTCGCATAATACACCAAAACATCATGATTATGCGTTTAAACTTGGAATTTCAGTTTTAAGCCTTCATAAAGGCATTTCAACAAACACTTCATGGGCAGATTTTTACATGATTAAACATCAAATCTCTAGTTTATCATTTAGCCCTAATTTCACATCATTCAATCTTTTTATATGATTGATAACTTCTAATTTTCTGGAATCACTTCAAAATTACCAAATTACACTAGATCAACAATCTATTTCCTAGTGTTCATCAAATTACACATAACCCACTAATCACCTACAATGGTGTTCATAGGTTCCACTAAAATTTCACATGATTTCAGCTTGTGTTTGTCTAGGGTTTGTCCCTAGACACTATAGTTGTTCCTAAATCATCATAACATACACATGCAACCATAATTTCAGATTTTCCCAATTTCATGAGAATTTCAAGTTAAGAGTTTTCATTAAATTTTACATACCTTGTAATCCTCTTGTGATGAGGATCAATAATCTATGCTTTAATTTCGATTTCAACTTGGATTGAGCCTTCAATTTGCAGATTTAGTGAAGTTTTAGGGTTTTGAAGAGTGGGGATCGCCCCTGGCTTTCTCCTGTGCGACCAGACACCTTCAAATGATGTTTGGTTTTTGATTTTTATTAAAATTAACAATATAGTTTCAGTCCTTACAACTTTGGCCCTTCCACTTTGTTCAACTTATAGTTTAGTTGTTTTTAACCCTATTTATAAGCTATTTCTAGACTTGTAACTAACTAGGTTAAAATTCCTAGTTAGTAAATTCTCATTTATTATACTTTATAATTCTAATAGAAAGTTTTATATTTTCCGGGGTGTTACAAGGCACAATATTGATAAATGCTTTGAACTTATTGGGTATCATACGTGGATGGATTCTAGGTCTAATCAAGGAAAGAAACAGGTTGTTAGTAATAATATGACTAATAATAATACTTCTAATGTTGATAAGAATGTTGCTTCGAGTCTTACTGTTGATCAAGGGTCAAAATTGTTGAGTTTACTTAATAAAAAATCTGATGAAAATTCTATTAGCTATAATGTGTCAGGTAAGTTAATTTGTTTTGTTATACTAGTATAAGAAAACTTGTTTAATGCGTAGGACCGTGTTTCGGGACCGAAACCGTGATTAGTATGAGACCGGTTCAAGACGGGAGAGATTAGAGATGGATAAACAAAACTTCTTTGTATTAATCGGTAGTAAAACATTACAAATCGGCCCGATTACAAGATAACCGAACTAATACCAAAGGAGTATACATCCGGGGAGAGACCAAGTGGTGATATCTCCCCCCAAACCATAAAACTCACAGGGAACTCACAATGAGCTCACCCTCACTCTAACTCTCTCTATTTGAAAATGAGACAAAGGGTTGCTATTTATAGCCACACCCCTTTGTCTTGCAAACACACACGGTCAAACACATAACCCTCTCGTTTGACCACTTCAAACGAGCGGGTCAATACACATTCGTTTGACCGTTTCACTAACTATTACAAATTCAGCGTAAAATAAATCTAATCTATTCGACAAGCATCGGACACAAAATCTGCATCAACAAATTCCCCCTTGTCCGTTGCTGTCGAATGCTGAAAATGCAACTGCAATCGATCTTCAGTCAAGTATTTATCTTCTCTGTGGTAACAAATTCCCCCTTGACCGATGATCCAGGTAAGTAGTATCTTGACGCTCCTTGTATAATATTTCCCCCTCAAAGTACGTGTATCCGTGTTGGGTGTTGTGCAATTTCCTCACAAGGCTCAATTGACCGATCTTCCGCTGATCTTCCAATACTCCAACCGGCATTTGATAAGGGTTCCATTCTTTAAAAAGTGCATCAAGTCTTGATCTGTCATAAGACAAACTCTACCACCTGTGATTGCGTTTAGAAATTTACCGAAAAAATTCAACCTATGAAAAAAATTTATCCCCCCATTTCTTTGGTAAGATCTCTAAACCTTAACAGATTCTCTCCACTTCAAAGAAACTGTCGTCAATTTCACATAACAAATTCTCTCCACTGAGTAGAATTTATCTTCAAATGTTCACCAATTCCCTCCACTGAGCGGAACTGTCGTCAATCTTCATTGAATGTTCTCGGTTGTTCGAAAAAATCACGAAAACGACTTTCTTCTTTGCATATTCTAGTTGAATAAGAACGTCCCCTAGTACCCCGTAGGATCCGACTTGTATCCCTCCAAAGACTTTGTGAACTCGTTAGGACCGGTATTGACATTCTAGGTTCATTCATTCGTTACCAAATGCGAGAATATGACAATAAACAAAAAGATTTCTTCGTTGCATATTCTAGTTGATAAAGAAATTTCGCCTAGTACCCCGTAGGATACGACTTGTATCCCTCCAAAGACTTTGTGAACTCGTTAGGACCGGTATTGACATTCCAGGTTCATACGTTCGTTTTCAAATGCGGGAATATGACAATAAACAAAATGCTTTCGAACATTTGCGAATAACCGATAACAATCATAAACATTGACATGCGGAAGTGAACATACCATTTTGGTTTTTGGCCCATTGTAGTCAAGTCACCAAATTTTGACGTTTGCATCGGTAACCGTGACTACCTCACATTTTTCAAAAATATCATCATCTTTTGTTTTCATCATGCCGCATCATCCCGCGCGCTCCCAAAATCTGTACGAATTTGACGTTGAAGCTCGACTCAATTATCTTTCACGAACACTCGACCCCACTTTTCAACTCACGAATAGAGACGGGTCCACGACTCCATGTCTCATGTAAAACATTTTTTTTAATGTAAAAGATATGTGGTCCTTCGTGTATGTTATTGATGGATCATGCTCCAATATTAAATCCCACTTCACAAACTTGATGAAAACCACATTCACTTGATTTAAAAATTCAACTAATGGATTTTAAATCAAATAAATTCATACCTGATCAATGTGGCCACTAAGATCCATGGATTATTTTTAGGTTGAATTGCAAGTTTTGTCCTTTATCTTTAGGCCACTTTGCAAGTTTTGTCCTTTATGTTTAAAGTTGACGAGTTTTGTCCTTTATGTTTAAAAATCAAGCACGTTTTACCCTTTTGGGCAAAACGTGCCTGATTTTTAAGGACAAAACGTGCTTGATTTTTTAAACATAAAGGACAAAACGTGCTTGATTTTTAAACATAAAGGACAAAACGTGCTTGATTTTTAAGACCCAAAGGGTAAAATGTGCTTGATTTTTAACATAAAGGACAAAACTCGTCAACTTTAAACATAAAGGACAAAACTTGCAAAGTGGCCTAAAGATAAAGGACACAACTTGCAATTCACTCTTATTTTTATGTGGGCCCCAAAAGAATTGTCAAACAACAACTAATGGGTGCTCCAAATTGTTGTAGCTAAAAATGCTAATCCATGTGAATCTAATAAGACAAGTCTGATTTGTGCATGTCTGCTACGTCATGGCCCAAGCTTCAACATCTCTAATGCTCTCACAAATGGAGCCCAAAATATGATCACGACAAAAGAGAGTGTTTTCACATTCCAATGGGGCCCAAAATATGATAGGTCAATCAATCAGGCCCATTTAAACTACTACAAACACAAGTTTGTGACGTAAGCGGGTAATAGTTCAGCCCTTCAATTGGGCAATAAGGGCGGCAGGGGTAATAGTGCGGTGAACAACATTTAAACTGCGGTGAACAGTGTTTCACCTGCCTTGTCCCACATACAAAATTACAATATTACCCTTCCCCTAAGTCTCTCCGGTGGTTACCACGATGTTGCAGCAGGCACCAAAGAAAGGAAGATTGCAAATATGAATGAAGAACACCACCTCCATTGCTGAATCAAGAACGGGGTTGTGCTGGCGTACGCCGTTGCACCACCAAGAAACCTTATTTAACCGCTGCATGTCGTCATCCCCCTTCCTGAGACATGGAAACAATCGATTTCCTCTTCTCGCCGTCGATTATGCCATACTGCAACCCAGCGACATCTTTACAGTCAATAGATACTAGATGAGACAATCTAACCTTTAACCGTCATCAGTGATTCATTCCGCCGGAATAACGGCTGTTGTAGCGAGCTCTGTAGCACGCCGTCGTCATCAGAAACACGAATACAAATCAACATCGTCGGACGTCGTTGAGCGCACTGTCCCATAGATCGACGCAAAGGGTTAGGGTTTGTTAAAATGCATTTTCGCACGAATGAGATCGCGGAAAAACAACAGGAAAAGAGTCATGGGAGCAATACCGTTGAGAAGAGAGATATTCAAGCAGTGGGAAAGATTGTAGAAAGAGGGAGGGGGAGAGGTAATTAAAGTTATCTGATTTTTATGGAAAGTAAATTATTAAATTTGCTTAATAAAATGGCTGAAGTCCGTATCGAAATAATAAATCAGTCAAAAATAAAAATAATAATGTAATGTAATGTAAATATCAAATTGGAGGCTTCAGGAGTGATGGTACGGACAAAAAACTCAATATATTGAATAGAACTAAACCATTATTTCTAAAATAAGTTAGATTTCAAAAATAAGTTATTATATGATATAAATTCGATTTCTAAAATAAGTTATTATATGATATAAATTCGTTGGTAAGTTGGATTTTAGTTCGAGTCAATTTAAACCAGGTAACATTTTATAATTTCAAACATTTTCATAATGTTTTCAGTTATTCAGAAAGAAAACGAGTCAAATATAATACATTTTGATTACGGTATACATCATTGTATCTTTTGTGGCCGCCGCAGCGTTCGACGAAGAAGACTACTACCCAATAAAAAGTTAGAGAAAATTATGTAATATTTTTCTTTTATTTTATCTCCTTTTCGTCAATAATATTTTTGTAGCTGTCTGGCACTCCCCTATTGGCCCAACGATTTTATCCTGATTTAAAATTACGATTTTGCCATCAGTTCAAATTTATGTTTTCGCCCCCACTTAAAAATAAATTTACGCTTTTGCTCCCAGCTAAATATTTCAATTTTACCCCCGATAAAAAATTACGATTTTGCCCCGTTTCAATTTACAGTTTTGCCATTAGTTTTTTTCCCTTAAAAATACGATTTTTCCATCGGTTCAAAATTATGTTTCTACCCCCCACTTAAAAATAAATTTACACTTTTGCTCCTGACTAAAAACTCCAATTTTGCCCTTTGTTCAAAATTACGATTTTGCCCCGCATAAATTTATAGTCTTGCCATTAGTTTTTTTTTCTCACAGCCAAGTTACGATTTTACCCTCAACTTAACTTTACATATTCCCCATCGTTTTTGTTTGTTTTCCTGGTGACATTACAATTTTGCCCCCAGTGTAAAATTACAGTCGTGCCGGCAACTTCCTGGCACTCCCCCGTTGGTCCATTTAGTTTACAATTTATCCCCGAATTAAATTTATGATTTGACCCTTAGTTAAAAATTACGTTTTTTCCATCGTTTTAATTTTTTTTACCAAAACTATAAAGGTTTTTTGTTTTAATTGGTTTACTACGGTCTTATCATCGTTTTTGTTTTTTTTTTCCCTAGCAAAATTATAGTACTATTTTTTTAATTGGTTGAGAATTATTCGGCCATCGCCCCGCAACGCGGGCGGGGCATCTACTAGTTGAACAACAAAGAGGAATGTATCAGCATACGATGAACTAGTGTTTTTTTTTTTTAATGAAAATTTTGACTTGTGTTGAAGATTTAGGTGAGGCCCATTCTTGTATCAAGCCCAATACATTCCCTAAAACTGCCAAACAGCCAATGAAGCCACAGCAAAGTGGTGGAGGTGTGTGGGTTTTACCCCATAGGCTCAGGTTCGATCCTGGCTTGTGGTGGGTTTCCCACACTGGGGATTTCACTTGGGGGAGAACCCCAAACCTGGGTGGACGGGTTACATGTACAGGCATGGCCCGGGGTGTAAGCGGAGCTCCACCGCCATCACCAATAGCCGTTCAAAAAAAAAAAAAAAAAACTGCCAAACAAAACACTTTTGTCGACATTAACCTGGTACATCTGATCCAATCTTATCTTCTCAACCAACAACTCTCTATTCTCTCACTTCACTTTAAGTCAAAACCCTTGACAAAAAAATCAAGCCGACTTCCTGCGATTTCACCTTCAAAGAACCAGTTCACCAGAAAATTTCATCTAAACCCAGCCGACAATTATATTTGTCTGACCCCTTTTTCTTCCTCGATACACACCAACATCTACAGCAGATATTCATGTCCCTCTCTCCCAGTGGCGAAGCTTGAAAATTTCCACCGGGGGGTCGGAAGTCACCAGACCTAAAAATTCTATAGAATTTAATTTTATTTTCATAAAACCGGGGGGTTGAAAACGTATATACCTAAAAAATTCTATACGAAACGTACATACATAACACTATTGAGCGAAAAGTTCGGGGGGTCGGGCGCCCCTCCCGGCTCCTTGAAAGCTACGCCCCTGCTCTCTCCTGCGATGCACACCAATAGTCAGAGATCACTCTCATCGGAAGTCAAATTCCGATCATCTTCAACAACAAACCACAACAGCAGCTATTTCTCTCTCTTTCTGCGATACAAATCAGCAAAGAAACCCCAAATTACTTCTCTTAGCTAACAAATTACCCCCAAAAAAAAATCGAGCTGCCGTTAGACATCATCTGGTATATTTTCTGAAAGTCGCTGGAGTCTGAGGTATGTCCGTGTTTCTCTGAGCCATCTTTGAAGAAATTTTGTAGGTCCACCCGAAGGATCGAGTAACCTCTATTCCCTGTTTTCCGACAAACCCGAGAGTGCGGAATCCAAACGGGTAAGTTAAACCAAGTTACGAACACGTAAGACACAAGATTCAACGATTAACACTCAATGTATTAATGCTAGAAAACGGTTACAATGCGGTGTTTACAAATGGTCTCTGTAAACTCTCAGTGTGTGTGTGTTACAATGTGTTCACTCTCAAATCTATTCAGACTTGCTTAGTTGTTTCTGTTCGTTGTCTGTGTTTATATAGTAAAGGACTGACGAAATCAAAAGGCCCATGAAAACTGATCGACGAAATCAGATCATCATGACGAAATCAGGGTGATTTCGTCACCTCAGGGGATTTCGTGACATGTTGTTTTCGTCCCTACTGTTTTCGTCACTTGCATGTTGGGCTTCTTCAATTCAAACACATTTTTACCACAATCTCCTCTCAACTCATCAAAATTTATACCATTCTCTCTATTTTTACTCCTTTTTATAAAAAAACGTATCCCCACAACATCCCTCCTTTCAACCAAAATCCACGAACCCCACACCCGAATACACAATCTTCCAATCCACAACCCGATATGGCGGACCCAAAGGTTTTAAATAACCCCGCTTTTTACACCTATTTCAATAATATGCACGTTCCTAGCCCTACACCGCAAGTATACTACAACAATATGATACCGCAAAATATGGGGTTCGCCACGTGGAACACACAACAACCCGGTGGTTTTCAAAACGTTGGAGGATCTGATGACTGTCGTAAGGGTCAATCAAAAACCTAAATAAGCTACGTAGATAGCGTAAGTAGGGTATCGTATCCACGGGGAATTTGTGGTCAGTGTTAAAGAAATTAATTAAAAACTAACTATCTAATTTGGGGGTTTGTTTGTTTAATTGCAAAGAAAACACAATTTGTCACGAAAAGTGTTATCAATATTAAGAAGAAGTAACCTCCACCCGGAATCCCGAATACCCGTTTTAATATAAAAATCCGTTTTCTGATTCAAAACACCACATAGACATGGCCTCGGAATTAATGAATTTGATTAGTTAATAGGGATAGTTTTTAAGATTCACTATGCAACCTAATAACCCGTTTGATTGTATCAATTACCCACCAATTTACCAACCCGCTAACAACGCAAGAAAGTTGCCAATACGCTTAATAAATGACAAGTAATTCAAACACAAGAAACGTTTACCAATAATCCAACACAAGTGGTCAAGATATACCAGTTTACAAGAATCAGAAAAAACGAATAATTAAGTCAAACCGCATAAACGTTCATCCGGGCAGAAGTCACAAAAAGTTTAGCCGCGCATGTTTGTCTTTACGGTACCGGTTGTCATCCCGAATGGTTCCGACTTCATTGCTTGGCTTGGAAGATGAGATGCCATAATAATGCTGAATTCGTCCCCAATGTCTTGTGCGACGGCTGCGTATCCCCCAAAAGTGTTCACGGCCCAATGATTTGATAATGATGGCCTGTATTTTTGAGAGCCCAAAAATCCTTAGAGTTCGGCCCATGATGATGATTTTTCGATTTTGTTTTATGCTTCTTAGAAGAAGTCTGCCGCCAAACTCCTATGCTCACGTGATGTCTTCTCATCTCCTTTTTCTTTTGCATGTGATGATGATTATTATAATCAAGATTGCCAAAAAAAATCTCCTCCCTAAAGTCTACGTGTATATGCACATGAATGCTATTTAGGCTTTTTTTTCTTTAAGACTTTTCATTCTCCTAAAATAAACATCATGTTTGGCTCCTTTTTACATTTAGCCGTAGCTACGGTTAAAGATCCGTAGGTTACGCTCGCAACCTACTGTCCAAGTGTGCTTTTCCAACCATAAGTTACGTTGTTTCACACCTCCATTTAGCTCAATCATTTAGCTGTTTAAATAACAAATCCCGTAATAGACCCGAGCCGCGCGTCGCGAAAAATCATCACAACACCCCCGCGTGTCGCAGAGGTTAACGTAGTTGATATTTTTCATTGCATGCCTTGTATCAACCTGTCGAACCCGCTTTTCAGATCGTTCTCTCTTGTTTACTTGTTTTAATACCTGTTAATCATAAAAACACTACATAACAATAAATATATAAAACATATGAACTAATATATTTAATACACTAAAACCCGACACAATTTATTATATAATACTATATATTTTGATCTAACATCAGGATCGAGCCAACAAAATGGTATAAATTTTTTATTTATTTTTTTGTAAAGAATATGTTTTTTTAACCAAACCGATACCATGGACTTCCAACGAGGAAATGAGCTTGTCCAAGGCTTGGCTAGAAATAACCAAAGACCCGAGATGTAGTAAGTTGTCTTATAACTTATTGGTCTCGTATTTACAAAGTTTTCTATAGATAACGTATTGTTTCGTTTTTTTATAGGTAACTATCAAAAGGAAAAAAACATATTGGTCTCGTATTTACAAAGTTTTCCTCAAGTTGGAAGATCAAGAAGAGGGATACCGTGATGCCGATGGTATCGGCTCGAAGTGGCGTAAAATGCGTCCTTTGATTCAAAGTTTCAACCAAATATACACTCGCCTAAATAACTCGAGTGTGCGCCAAAGTGGTTCCGACGATGCGATGCTCCAAGCAAACGCCCAAAATGAATTCCGAGCCGAACACCGGAAGGCGTTTCCTTATCTTGCTATTTGGCAAGTTTTAAGAAAGAGTTCGAAATTTCACATAGTCATCGCCTTCGATCCATTTAAAACTCGTGGCCAACCGTCAGCTAAGCGGTCAAAAACGTCATCCTCAAACGACCATCAAAGTCAAGGGTCGGACGCTCGGTGCCAAATAAATCTCAACGACATTGAGGAAGATTTGGAAGAGCCACATGAAGAGGACGATGCGTTTGAACCACCACAACGGCCGATTGGCCGAGATAGGGCCAAAAAAGCCGCCCAACCGTCTTATAGCGGTGTACGAATCGACTACACCGAAACGTTCGAAAAAGTCACCAATAAGTTGGACGGCTTGTTGCAAACGAGCCAACAACGGATCAACTTAAAAAAAGAACACGGTGACCGAAAGCTAAAGCTGAAAGAAAGTCGTCAAAAAGCACTTGATTTGCAAATATTAACATCCGCCACGACAAACCTTTCTGGAGCCGAGCTCGCTTTAGCCGAACAAATGAAGCAAGAAATTCGAGAAAAATATAACCTTTGTTGATTGTATTTTTTTTTTTTTTTGTTGATGTATTATTTTTTTCGGTTGATGTATTTTTTATTTTGTTGAAGTAAATTTTTTTGTTGAAGTATTAGTTTTTATTTACTTTGATCAATACTTTTATAAAAAAAATAGGACTTTTTTTATATCTTTTACATAAAAAAAGACAAAATAAATCAATGTCACGTGTCGCAAGACGCCCTAGTCAGCCAAGTTGCTCCACTCCCCTTTTTTTGCCCAAAATCCTCTAATCTGACGTGGCGCCACGTGTCGGAAGACGCCCTCTCAAAAGAATGCCCCACTCCCTTTAGTCTTAGACTGAAGGGAGTGGGGCGTCTCCCCTACCCAAGCCGCCGCACACACCGCCCCCCATCGGCGTCCCCAAGGGCGTCCCCCTCCTTGGCGTCCTCTTCTCGTCGCCCGCTCCTCTCACACAAATCAATTTTTGGCACAAAATTTCAAGAATTCCCCCCTCCAAGACGCCCCAAGCCGCCCCGCACACCACTCCCCCTTTTTTGCTCAAAATCCTCTAATCTGACGTGGCGCCACGTGTCACAAGAAACCCTCTCAAAAGGATGCCCCACTCCCTTTAGTCTTAGCACTCTAGTGTGGTTCCTGAGGCTACTATAGAAGAGGCTGATAATCAGCAACCTAGTAGGACTAAACCTAGCTTAGATAGGGATGGGCATGAATATGTAGAAAATGAGAATGATAACTTGTCTGGGGGCACAATATCACCTCAAATTCCTTCTACAATTCTTAGAAAATCAACTAGAACTTCAGTTTTACCAAAAAGACTAGATGATTATCTAATTGAAGGAAACGTTAAGTATGGTTTGGAAAAAGTTATCAATTATTCTAATCTTTCTTGTGATAATTTCTGTTTTTTTTTTCTGGGTTAAACAAATCTGTAGAACCAAAACATTATTATGAGGCTTGTAATGATCCTAATTGGATAATTGCAATGAATGATGAAATTGATGCCTTAAATAGAAATAAAACCTGGGATTTGGTTGAATTACCCTGTTATAAGAAACCTATTGGTTGTAAATGGGTGTATAAGATAAAATATAAATTAAATGGTGAAATTGAGAGATATAAATAAAGGTTAGTTACTAAAGGTTATAGTCAAAGAGAGGGTATAGACTTTGATAAAACATTCTCTCCTGTTGTCAAAATGGTTACAATAAGATGTGTGTTATCCCTTGTTGTTCAAAATAATTGGTCTATGTATCAGTTAAATATAGATAATTATTTCTTATATGGTGATTTAGTTGAAGAAGTATATATGAAATTACCTTAAGGCTATTATCCAAAAACTGACACTAGAGTTTGTAAATTAAAGAAATCCTTATATGGGCTAAAACAAGCCCAAAGGATGTGGAATGAGAAGTTGATCAGTATTGTTTGAATTGGCTTTTGTTCAAAGCAAGTGTGATCATTCTATATTTGTTAGGTCTTCTGATTATGTGTTCATATGTTGATGACATAATTATAACTAGTAATGATGAAAAAAAAATATTAGAAGTTAAAAAGTTTGTAAAAATCAAGTTTTTGATTAAAGATTTGGGAACCCTTGAATACTTCGTGGGAATAGAAGTGCTTAAAGTTGATAGTGGTATATGTTTATCGGATTAGGATCAAATACAAAGGATCCTAATTGTAAGAAGTGTAAGAAGGATTTATAGAGTGACAAGTGTCCAATAACCTAAAAAAACCCACTACACAAAAAAACCCACTAAAAAAAAAAAAAAAAAAAAACTTAAACATCCACCACCACCAAAAACACCCACCCCCACCCCCACCCCACCCCCCACATCACCCACCCCCAAAAAAAAAAAAAAATTTTTTTTTTTTTTTTTTGCCGAGGGGGTGGGGGTTTAGGTTTTTGGGTGGTGGTGGGGGTGGGTGTTTAGTTTTTTTTATATTTTTTTTTTAGGTTTTTGGGGGGTGGGGGGGGGGGGGGTTTAGGTTTTTGGGTTTTTGGGGGGTGGAGGTGGGGGGTGGGGGGGGGGGGGGGTTTAGGTTTTTGGGTGGTGGTGGGGGTGGGGGTGGGTGTTTAGGTTTTTGGTGGTGATGTAGTGGGTTTAGTTTTAGGTTATTGAACACTTGTCACTCTATAAATCCTTCTTACACTTCTTACAATTAGAAGCCTTTGTAGAATAACTTGACCCTATGTTTATCATAGAAAAAATATTGTGTAGAACTTTTAGCACAGTATGGGATGAAAGGGTTTAAACCTATCGGGCATCCTATAGAACCAAATTATGCGGTTACTTCTTTTGAAAAAGTGAAAGTTTAATTAACATAACTTGTTCTCAAAGGTTGGTAGAAAGGTTAATATA
Organism: Helianthus tuberosus; assembly: GCA_030545235.1. Lineage (NCBI taxonomy): Eukaryota > Viridiplantae > Streptophyta > Magnoliopsida > Asterales > Asteraceae > Helianthus > Helianthus tuberosus. The sequence continues at coordinate 12,338 of JARYGA010018066.1, forward strand.
CTTGTATCACACTAGACCTGATATAGTTTACTATGTTCATGTTCTAAGTTAATTTATGCATAAACCAACCAGAACTCATTTTATTTTAGCCATGAGAGTTTTAAGATATTTAAAAGGATTTTCTGGGAAAGGTATTTTGTTTAATAAGAGTTCTAGTTTGAATTTGGTGTCTAGAAAGTCTGAAACTGGTTATTGTGTATTTTTTGATGATTCATTAATAACTTGGAAAAGCAAAGAAGCAATCCATTTGAAACTAAGTATTGCTATGTACACTACGACATGTGAGATTTTATGGTTAACAAATATGCTTATTGAATTAAGAATTCATGTAAGACTTCCCGTGTTGTTACATTGATAACACTGCTGCTCTTTCTATAGTAGCTAATCCTGTTTTCCATGACAGGACAAAACATTTTGAGTTAGACTTATTTTTCGAAAGAGAAAAGTTCAAAAAGGTTGTATAAAATGTGTTGGTGTTAAAACTGAAAAACAAGTAGGAGATGTTTTTACCAAAGATCTGTTAGTTGGACAACGTAATCTATCTGCGAATGGTTAAACATGTTTAATGTATTTACACATATATTTTAGGGTAAATTACTTTTTGAGTCCCTGTGTTTTAGGGTTTTTAACCATTTGAGTCCAAAATCAAAATATTTAACGCCCTAAGTCCCTATAGCCACTTTTCTTAACTATTTGAGTCCAAATTTTTAACAGCGCTTGAATTTTCAGTTAGTTTTTGATTAAAAGACTAAAATGCCCCTATATTAAAAAATAGAAAAATAAAAATAAAAACAGACCCTTATCTCTCTTTAACCCTCGAACTCATTTTCTCTCTCTCTCTCTCTCCCCTCTGCTCTCTTTCTCTATAAAAACAATCACCACCAAGAACCACCATAGCCACCGCCACCGTACAACACCACCCTCACCATCAGAGCCCCATTTAGACAACTATCTGTTCTCTTACGCCACTGCTGCACACACAGAGTTGCTAAAAAAATTGAAATCACAAAAGAAAGCAAATGAATATCATACAACATTGATATAGATACAGAAAAAGCAAGGAGTATATCACCACCATAGCAATCATACAGCCACTGCACCGGAATACGAACCACCACCATAGCAATCATACAGCCGCCGCACCGGAATACGAACCATTCCGTAGCCGCATCCCTGATTCTGTTACGCCACTGTCACCATCACCATCAAAGCCCCACCTAATGCCGCCACTGAAACCCTAACGCCACCACTAAACCCTAACCGTCTATCCGCCTCTGTCTCTCTCACTCTGGTTTTGGACTACGATTTTGTGGATTTTCCAGCCGGATCTGGACATCAGGTGCAACATAAGATCTGGACAGCCAGATCTGGACATGTTGTTAGACCTGACAATGTTGTTGTTGAGTTGTGTAGAAGCTGGTAACGATTTTGTTTATATTAGTTTGTAGGGTTAGTGGAGACATTTTTTTGTAGATGTTAGTTATTAAAGTCGTGGATAGGTTTGAATTTGAAACGTAGGGTTTATGAGTTGTTGAAGAAGATAAGAGGTGTGACGGTGGTGAGGGTGGAGAGGTATGGCTGTGGTTGGGGTATGTGTAATTATTATAGATATGTAATTTATTTTTATAGAGGTTTTACTAGATTTGTCAACCTATGGCTTGAAGGGCTTTGTCCTAAAGAGTTGGTAGAGTTTGTGGCCTCAGCCCCCCTCACCCCCTTTTTGAAACCTGATAATGGTATTAGGCCTATCGCAGTGGGTGGCATCTGGCGTAGGTTGGTCTCTAAGGTGGCTATGAAGAAAGTTGGGAAGGACATGGCCCAGTATTTGGGGGATTTTCAATTTGGGGTTGGTACACCAAATGGGGCGGAGGCGGTGCTTCATAGTGCGAACAGGTTCCTTAACTCCTTTCATGAAGATGGGTTCATGGCCTTACTTACGGTAGACTTCACCAATGCTTTCAACATGGTTGACCGTTCAGCGTTCCTCCAGCAGGTCCACCAACGTTGCCCATCTATCTATCGGTGGGTCCAGTTCCTGTACGCCCAACCCGCTCGGTTGTATGTTGGCAGCGAGTGTATCGGGGCCACCACTGGAGTGCAACAGGGAGATCCCTTGGGGCCCCTCCTCTTTGCCCTAGCCTTACATCCCTTTATTCTCCGTGTACAGGAGCACTGTAACCTCCCCTTTCATGCTTGGTATTTGGATGATGGTACGATCATAGGTAATGCAATGGAAGTTGCTAAAGCCTTGGACATCATCAACACGGAGGGACCATCCATAGGGCTCCATCTCAATATTAAGAAAACGGAAGTGTACTGGCCATCTTGTGACGGTCTCAAGGTGCAGGACGGCCTTTTCCCGAGAGGGATAGGTAGACCTGTGAGGGGGGTTAAGCTCCTTGGGGGGGCGGTTAGCCGAGACTCTGCTTTTATTGGGGAATTAGCAGGGTGGCGGGCATCGACAGCGGTTGACCTTATGAAACTCTTGCCCTGCTTACAGGACCCCCAGTGCGAGCTTCTTCTTTTAAGGTCATGCATGGGGGTAGCTAAGTTACTGTTTGGGCTGCGGACCTGCCAACCTCACTTGATGGCAAATGCGGTATCCTGTTTTGACGATGGTCTCCGAAAGGCTATTGAAGACATTGTTGTTTGTGGGGGGCCCTACTTTGGTGAACTTCAGTGGCGTTTGGCATCTTTGCCGATGCGCCTGTGTGGTTTGGGCCTCCTCTCAGCTCGGGATGTTGGAGTTTATGCTTTTGTGGCGTCTAGAGCTCAGTCGTGTGTATTGCAAGACCACATCCTTCGGAACAGTGGGGTTGATAAGCTTGACGTAGACTACCAACAGACCCTCGAGTATTTAAGTGTCCCTCTTCCAGACTTTGACATTGGCGGTTTCTCTAATATGGACACCGCCCCCCCCCCCCCCCCAAAGCCACAAAAAACTTTGGCGAATGCTCTATTTGAGAAAATCGCTCGGAATCTGGGAGAAACACTTGATCTGTCTCCCCGCCAGAAGGCGGTGATTGAGTGCTTGAAAGGCCCCCATGCGCAAGACTTTTTGACTGTTATCCCAATCGAGGGGCTGGGGCAATGCATCTCAGTTGTTGAGTACAAGGCTATCCTCAAATACCGGCTGATGATCCTTATGTATCCAGAAGACGAAACCTGCCCAATCTGCCGTAAAGCCTGCATGGATAAATACGGGGAGCATGCTGTTCATTGCAAGGAGCTCCCTGGTTTCAAATACCGGCATGACTGGGTGAGGGATATTTTGGGGGACATCTTGAGGAGAGCGGGGATTTCTGCCAAGAAGGAGGCCCCTGTGAATTTCCTTACAGACCCCATGGAAGGGAGATCTAAATTGAGACCAGCGGACCTGCTCGTCTTTGGCTGGACGGGAGGGAAACATGCTTGTGTAGATCTCACAGGAGTCTCTCCCTTAGCTGGGTTAAGGGAAAATGGGTTTGTAGCAGGACAAGCGGTAAAGAAAGCAGAATCTAAAAAGGTGGACAAACACGCTAAAGCATGTGCTGATAACCAACATGCATTTGTCCCCTTCGCCTTCGACACCTTTGGATCCCTGGCTCCAGAAGCTATCCGTTTGCTGACTAGGGTTCAACAGGTTGTCCACAGCAGTGGCTCATCAACAGGGGGGCAGGGGTTTGTTTTTAATAGGCTAGGGTTTGCTATCCAGAAAGGGGTAGCGGCGCAGCTTGTTGCTCGCTTACCTGCGATATTGATGTAAAATGCATTTTGTCGAAATATATAACAAAAGTTTATATTTAAAAAAAATATATATATTAAAATTTTATGCATTAAAGACTTGTTCCTTGTACTAATGTGCATATAAGACTTGTACATTATGTGTAAATGACCAAATTACCCTCATAGTTAACAGACTTGGTGGATGGTGTTAGAAATTTGGATTCAAATCTGTGCTATAGGGACTCAGTGCGTTAAACATTTTGATTTTTGACTCAAATGGTTAAAACCCGTAAAACACAGGGACTCAAAGAGTAATTTACCCTATATTTTATGAGAGACTTGCGAGTGGTTTCTGATCCAACACTAGACTAGTCTCTAAGCCTAAAGGTTTTTTCTTATCCATCTCTGAACTAAACTCTAAGCCAAGTGGCTTCTTGTCAACCTTCGGTCCGAACTTCTAAACACACAAAGCCTTTGAACCAATCCTTGTTCATAAGACTGAAGGGAGTGAGGCATCTTTTGAGAGGGCGACTTGCGCCATGTGTCGCCACGTCATCATAGAGGTAGTTGGGTAAAAAAATGGGGGTGGTGTTCATGGCAACTCAAGATGCCCAAGAAAGAGTTATGATTGGTTGTTATTAAAGTGAGGTTTTTTGATTGGTGGATGAGAAAGGAAAAGAAAAAGTTTGGGCGTCTTGTGGGAGACGCCTTGGAGGTGGTTGCCTCTTGGAACGCCTATGGGGGGCGGTGTGAGGGGCTTCTTGGGTAGGGGTGGACGCCCCACTCCCCATAGTCTAAGTCTCTCATCTTATCTTATAAACCGAACGCACCTTCAAACACATAAAGATGACTCACGACGACATCAGTATGCAAAGTGCACTCATCATAGTATATAACTTGCTATTTTTATTTCATGACAATAACTATATTCTTTTTCCTATATAAAACTTAAACAAGAACACATATATATCTAGTCACATATGTCCAATCCCTATTACCTAAGCACTTACCTCATTATGAGTCGTGATCAAAGGCCACATTCCACTGACCAAGCCAGGTTCAAGATGTGGGTGGGATTTAAATACTTAATAGTGATTTCTGAATTAAATTATTTTGGCCCACCATTTTTTTCACCAAAATGTCACATTTCAATAGGAAAAGGAAACCACATGCATAGAATTATTGGTTATGGGTTGACTGGTGAATACGACGCTCATATTTAATTATTTATATTTTTAACCAAATCAACTCTAAAGCATACACATTATAAACCATGTAACCATCACTAGTACACAAGTAACCATTAGACGGGGTTCAATTTTGTTTTTAGACGCGGTAATGCACATAACCCCGTCTAAATATACACACACAATCTCATGACATCAGGATCCTAACGAAATATCCTTACGAACCCTGACTTAAAATATGCTTACATAGCTTTAGACGGTGTTTTACAAACCCTGACTTAAAATATAATTTAACACTAATAAAATTCACGTCTTTTGATATGAACCCCGACTTAAAATACGCTTACATAGCTTTAGACGGTGTTTACAAACCCCTGACTTAAAATATAATTAAAGAATTATACGATGGAGTCTTTTGATATGAACCCCGACTTAAAATATGCTTACATAGCTTTAGACGGTGTTTACAAACCCCTGACTTAAAATATAATTAAAGAATGATACGATAGAGATATATATTATTTGAATTTTTTAAGTATGATATGGATAGAGATAAAAGGCCATGTTTCCTAGTTGCAGTAAGTTTGTAATTAATTAGGATAGTAGCTTAGATTTATAAATATGCAAGGTTGAGTTTTGAATAAGAAAAAAAGTTTGTTTCCTTTTGGTGCTATAACGTTTATTCTCTTTGATCAAAGGCTGTAAGCAAGAGTATTAATTGGAGTTGTGCGTTCTTGGTTCACTTGTGTAAACGACCTCAGGTTTAACAATCATCTCCATCAAAATTCTACATTTTTTTAACCCATCATTGATAACCATCAAGAGTTACAAGGTTAGTAATTTTGTAATGATATTAATGTCCTGTTTAATTGTAGAATCATAGTTATATATTTTTACTTGCTTTTACAAAATTATTATATATGTGTTTTATGTGGTGGATGATGAATCTACATTGATGTGATAATTACAGCTGTTTTATATAAAATTATTTGTCGTATGTTATGATTTTATTGTGGTAAATTTGATTATTGAGATTTAATTGCGATTGTAGTAATTTTCAAATGGCCCTGAATGGTTGGGCCAGCCTTGACGCTAAGCAAGGGCTTGTGGACGTATATTTTGTTGTTGAAAACCTGGTTATGTAAAAAAAGGCATAGAAATTGAAGGGTTAATTAAGATAGCCTTGATTTGAACATAGATCTATAAATAGGTACAGAAATAAAATTTCCTAGAGATTACCAAAATTATTATGTTTTATACATAAAGTTGAGTGCAGGCTTTCATTTACATTTCCTGTCCACAGTTTCGAACAAGCATATAATTTAGTTACTGTTGTCATTTAAAGATGTTCACCTTAGTTCCAACGTTTTAGTTTTCGTGGGTACCGTTATTTGGTGGTAATCAAGATAACAAATACGCCCTAATCAGTTCCATAGCTTTTGTCTATGGAAGTACTACTTGTAAATAAAAACACATATATAATAATTCGCGAAATTATGATGATCATCTGTGTTTCCTATTTCTCATGTATACAAATTACAAAGAAACTTTTATTTATTTTATCTAAAAACGGCATTATCTCTTAGTGGTATATTGTGGTGGGATAAGACTTAGAGACCATTAGGTCTTGGATTCCATCATAAATTTATATAACTAATCATGAAACATTTATAAAAAAGTAACTTTTACCCTTTTATATAAATCGAGTAAATAATAAAATATTTATCTTAATAGATTAATGAAGATAGCCTTTAAATGAAAAGTGGATTAGAATGGTAAATTCTCAAATTTCATAGACAATTCATAAAATCGAAAAATATGCAAGTTATTTATTAGTTTTTGTTCGAAACATATATATACTTTTGTTTCTATTAGTTGTTTATTTGTATGTATGTGTTTGTTTTTATATTTTGGATGGACACATGTTTTAAAAAGTAGCCCCAACCGAAATTTTAATTTCCGAACTAAAGTCATTTAGTCACTCCTAATTTAATAAAAATTTAAAACTAAAAGTGGTTGAAACAAAAATTGGCTACTCGATTTATTTGTAAATTTTGATTTCAGATGGATCGTGACGATTGGATGTACAAACAAAGTCCTGTTAGTGCAAAATATATAATGGGTGTTCAAAGTTTTCTTAAGGCCGCCGAAGCTCATCGGGTTCGGGTGAATGCCGAAGATCATCTCATTTTTTGTCCTTGTGCATCGTGTAAAATTTTTTAGAAACATGATATTAAAGAGATAAAGTTTCATTTGTTGAGATATGGTTTTGTGCCTGGATATACTTGTTGGTCAAAGCATGGGGAATCGCTTTCAAATCGTGGCACGTCGTCGTTCAATGAAGACAATGATCAAACATATAACAACGAACAAGATACTGATCACGAAGATGACACTTTAAATGAAGACAATGACAACTTCAATGAAATGTATGATGATTTAGAGACTAATATTGGTGATAATGGGCAAGAAAAATTAAGGAAATTACTTGAAGATGAGTTAAAACCATTATATGTGGGTTGTAATAAATATTCCAAACTTCGTGCGGTTTTAAGGTTGTCTATCTTGAAGTCAACACATGGATGGAGTGATAAGAGTTTCACAGATCTATTAGTGCTATTAAATGACATGCTTCCGGAAGGTAACGAGTTACCACTTTCGCCAATCACCGCCCCCAATGATAATGAAGTCCCACCGGGCCCACCGGTGACACGATACTCCCCCACCGGACCCACCGGTGACACGTGGAAATCGGGGTGTGACAATAGTGGAGTTACAGTAGTAGCCACATCGACCCAATACGAAAGGACGAATCGTGACATACTCATAAATATCGCTAAAGACTCTTATTACGGTGCCATACAAGAAATTTGGGAATTGGATTATGGTTTCACCGCTGAAACCATACCTCTGTTCAAATGTAAGTGGGTGAATAACCAAAGAGGTGTAACAGTGGACAAATATGGTTTTACACTTGTGGACCGTAACACAAATGGCTATGCATCTGAACCATTTGTTCTAGCAAAACTAGTAACACAAGTATTTTTTGTCAATGATCCGAGCAAACCAAAATGGGATATCGTACTGCAGGGTAAACGACGTATACTAGGTGTAGATAATGTCATTGACGAGGAAGAATACAACCAGTTTGACGACCTACCACCATTTTCTGTCGGTATTCAACCAGTGAATGATGCAGTTAATGATTCTGCTACATATAAAAGAACAGACCAAACGGGTTGGTTATGGTTAAAATGGATTGAATCGAACTTGTGTTGCGGCGGTCGTTAAAGGGTTTGAAATAAGCACCGATGGTCAGATCTAAACAGAAGCGACTGCAACAACCTCCGGCATCACCGTCATACCTACTCCGGCCACCAACACAATCCGCTGCATGTTATTCTCCATCGCATCCTCAACCAAATCGTACACAAATCAACCGTCCCTCGTTAAATCTGGAATAAACACAAACCAGAAACCCTCTTCCGTTAAATCTGGTAGAAACACAAATCAGAAACCATCCTCCGATAAACTTAAATCTTATACAAAAACGAATCTTCTATTACTATTGAATGCTTGGTCTATTTGTGTTTGTTGCACGGTGGTAAGTTTCAAAGGTGTTTAATGGTGGGTTTTCTGTGGGTCTTCGATGGTGGAGATTAGATGGGGGGTAGGTGGTGTATGGTGAAGACGGTGATGGAGTTGGTGGTTACAATAGTGACAGGGTTTGTGGTAGTGTTCACAGGTGAATAAGGGGTTGATTATGGGGTGTGTGGGTGATGGTGGTGGTTGGGATGGGTGGCGGCAGGTGTGCGGTAGGTGGTAATGGTGGTGGTGGTTGTGGTGGAAAGTTGGAGAGAAAGAGAGAGTGAAAGGTTTTTTTTATTTATACTTTAATCTTTTATTTTTTACATAATTAGTCCCTTAATATAAATCATTTACTCAATAGTCCCTGGTGAGGTGAAATGACAAGAATACCCTCATGTGCAAGGCATATGACTAGATTTAACCAAAAAATCTAACTGGGTTTGGCCAAAAGGACAAAACGTGCAAGATTTGGCAACATAAAGGACACCGCCTGTCAACTTTTTGGCTAAAGGACAGCGCCTGAAATTTGATGTAAAGATAAAGGACAAAACTTGTAATTTACTCTTTTTCTTAGTTATAATTTTGCTTTTTTTTTAAATAAAAAAGATGGTTATTTGTATCTTAAATCCAACAACTACTAATAATCATATGCATAAAAAAAATTAAACTTTTTTTTTAACGGAACATGTTCTACGTTTTAGTTGAAGAAAGACCTTTAACTTACATAAACTTAATAACATAAAATACTTTTATAATCATAAAAATAATTCAGATGTTCCTTCAACTTCTCCAACTTTTAGATAACAAAAAAATTCAAAGCCCTTTCAAAAACCAAAACCCCCTTTGCCTCCATTCAAAAACCTAAACCCGCTTTGCAGAAGAAACCGTCGCTCATCATCTCCTATCGACGCCATCTAACCGCCGTCATCCCCATCGACTGTCGACATTCCTATCGTCGCCATCCAACCGCTGCAATCCGTCATCCCCACCAAGCTACGCTCCAATCCGCTGTCGTGTCGGCATTCCTCTTTACGTTGTCATCTCCACCAAGCTCCGCTCCAATCCGCCGTCCCCATCCCCTCCCCCAGCACCAACGCCGGCCCCCTTCCCCTCTCTCAGCACCACGACTGATTAGGTAAGATTCTTTGTATGTTTGGTTGTATATTAGGGTATATATGATTGTTTGTGGTTCCAAATCATCTTTGATAGCTTGCGAATTGCTGTGTTTGTATGCATGTATATGTATGAATGCTTATATATAATTGATTTAAACAAGTTATTGCACGTGTATGGTTGTGGTCCCAGTGTTGTTTATTATTTTCAATTAATTTGGATATATGGGGGGTGTTTGGCCTAGCTTTTATTTTTTTGCTTATGCTTATATTTTAAAGTAGCTTATGCTTATTTTCTTTCATTTGATAAGCTATTTTTAAGTGTTTGGATTAGCTTTTAATGGTTTTCAAATGAACCTAACCCTATACGTATATCATTTAGGCTTTGCTTTAGACTGTGCTTGTGCTCGTGCTAGTATAAGCTTGTTTCAATTCAAGCATTTAGCGAGCCGACCTCGAATAATTCACGATTGGTTTGTATCTTATATACAAAGTCCTCACTTTGTTTGATGGGTGAACCTATCATAAAATCCATATTGATTTGTGACACTAAAGTTATTCAGTAAGTATGATATTTATAATTAGCCAATCAGGTTCATCATTAATAAACTAACCTAAGTAATAGTAGTCCAATATATTACTATTGCGAATACAACAGCTCATACCAAAGGTATATAATAGCATGAGGGAATATTTTGATGTCATTTAATTTTAAAGAGCAAAATAGTCAGAAACAAATAATTGTTCATCATCCTCCTTATCAGTACTGCAGATCCAAGAGTATAACAGACATAATGCATTAACTACCATATATAATAAATATAAATTCACTCAGATCTCCAACCACTTTAGATCCGCCCCTGGGGTCGAGCGGTTTTTATGTTTAGAACAAGAAATGGGTGTAGGGTATTTTGGTAAATAACAATTCCTGTGCATACAAACTGTACTGTTGTGTTTTGTTATAAACCATGAGAGGCATAGTCCATTACTGTTGGGTTCTGTTGTAAACCGTGCTGATGTGTTTTGTTATAAAACGATGACCCGTAGCTGTAAACAAAATGTTGGTAATAAAACGACAAGGTACAAAGTGTTAAAACAGCCGCATCATGGAATATGTGATTATTATGTTGTTTTTTGTTTGATAGTCGACACAAATTATGTCTAAGCGTGGTAGAGGTAAACGCGGTCCTGCTAAGTGCAAGAACCTAAAACCGGAGGACATGTACATTGAGTTGAATCAAAATAATCTACCGATAGGTAGAAAAGGAAGAAATTTTGATTCTTGGCTTGGACTGGCAGCGAGATCAACTTTTCCAGAATATTGGATCTCGTCAAAGGATTTTAATAAGCAAAGATGGAAAGACTTTTGGTTGTATGTTCAGGTATTTCATTTAAAGTTATGTAAATCTTTTGAAATATAAAATACATGTTAGTTACTTTATATGTTTAACTTTTTTATTTGTACATATTTAGAAAGAGTGGCATCTTGATGATAGTCTGGAGGATAT
>JARYGA010018067.1:0-76101 GCA_030545235.1 Helianthus tuberosus
AATTTATAGCTGAAAAACGAGTTTTACGCGGCCCGCGTAAGACATACTTAAACCTTACGCGGCCCGCGAGGAACATCTAAGCGTAGACTAGGGCTAGCGTGTCATCGGTAAGGCCGCCACATGGACGACACGTGGCCTGTTAGCTGATCCGGAGTTTTGATGAGCTGTCGCGGCCCGCGTAGACAACCCTTATGTCTTACGCGGCCCGTGTGAAGGCCAAATTTCACATTTTCTTGGTTTATGTTATGGATTAGGGTTTCAGGGGTCCGGGTTTTCACTTACGGGTTGTTTTGAGACATTTTTGAAGGTCCTTACACCCTCCCCCTGTTAAATGAGACTCGGGAACAAAGTGGAAGATCAAGTATTGAAATGGCCACAATTTGAAGAGTGAATCGCGACTGGGAAGGAGTGATGGGAAATTATTGAATCGTTATCCCTGTTCAAGTCCGAATTATCAAAGATTGAAATAGTGGTTTATGTTTGGTTGTATACAAATCAGAAACGCAAGACGAATGAGGTGTTGTGGTTGTTTCAAAAGCAAGCAGTGGGGGTTTGATTTTAAAAATGCTGAACGAAACAATGGAGAAAAACAAATTATTTGATTTCCATTAATTTCTCTCATTTGGTAAGATTTTGGTGAGAGGTCCGAACATCATAGAAGAAAAAAAAAGAAGGTAGAAAGTGCTGGTGTTTTTGCATCGAAAGACAGAAATGAAACAAAATCGAAGTGATTTTGGTGATTGTTACGAAAATCATACAAAGAAGTGGGTTATATGCTTGTTTGGGCTAAAGCCAAATCAAGAAGAAAAAGTCAGAATTTGAAGTAGTATTCATCGATGCGTGACAAGTATTCTGAGATAAAGAAAGTTGGTGTATCTATTTTGTTTCTGTCGCGTCAATTGGAAGGCTGGCCGGAAAAAAAGACCGGTCGCCAGTTTAAAGAATCTGATTGTTTGTTGGATCATAGCAGACAAGGAGATAGAAGGTGTTGCTTTGTGTCAATCAAAGGCCACAATTGGTGAGATACTCGGAATTGAAGGAAACAATTAGGGCTTGGTTCGCAAAGAGTGTGAAACGATTGTAGAACAAGATCAGAATGGGGTTGATTTGATTTGTTCTCAAGAAATTCGCAAATTTTGGTTTGTCTTGTTAGTTTTTGTGAAGGGTTATGGGTCGTGAAGGAAGATTTGAATCCAAAGTGTTATACCGATACCAAAATTAAGTCTTCTATACACAAGAGATACATAAGGAAATTATCACAATTAGGGTTGTGATTGTGAAGGTTGATTGTTTGTTCAACATCAACACTTAGGTTTGGTTTGTGGGTGTGACAAACCAAAGAAGAAAATGAAATAGGGGTTGATTTGCTTTCGCTTGGAGTGCTATGCAGATACATGTAATGAATAAAAACTAAATTTGTGTGGGACATATTAAGGATCATCAAAGACAAGTCACGGAGTTGATTGCAAAAACACTGGGACCGTGAGAGACCGGGTAGAAATCTAGTAATTCGAAATGTAAGATAATATTCCGTATGGTTCAAAATGAACACGAATCAGTGTGTGAGTCACTAAAGATCAAACCATGTAGGAATTAATCAAAGAAAAGGCGTGTGACTCGAGTGGTCATTGAAGAAGGTTGTAAAAGTGTCCAAGAAACTGCGGGATATGGAAGGGAAAACATTAGTGTAGTGAATACGGATATGGAATATACAAGTGTTGTGAATGTAGAAAACATGTGTGACATGGAAGCCACCGGTGAAGGACAGTTGGAGTTATGTGAGACAACTACGCAAGAAGTTCCCGTGAAACAAAGTTTGAAGTAACAAGTTACATGAGGCATATCAACAAGATTTGAAGATCAAGAATCAAACTTGGATCAACAATTAGTGAAGACGAGGCTGCTCTATTAATTGTATGATGAAGTTCGATACAAAGTTATGGGTGAGTTGTCATTGTCTAAAATATAATTTAGAGTGTATTATGTCTATGTTATTTGTTAAAGGGTCATAATGTCACTAGTCAAAGTCGTAAATCGTTTATATATTATTGTGTTGATTAGAATAGAGTTGTAAAAGGGAGACACGACGTTTCAAGAATGAACACGTCAATTCCCAACTCCCTGTATAAATATCGAGTCTGTAACACAACAATGCATCTAATTCTAGTTTGTTGTTTGTTTGTGTATACGAAATCCTAGGCAAGATGCTTATTACATCTTGTGAATTCTTACATTTTTTTCACATTTGCCGATGTTATTAACCCCTCACCCCATCCTTCACCCTCACCAACACCACCAATACCATTACGAGTAGGTTAGGTATAGTGAAATTTTTATGCGATTATTGTTGTAAGTGTTTTAATTTATTGTAAAAGTTTTCTTTTAATATATATATATATAGGGTAGGGATCAAGAGTGAACAGTGTTAATTTTGTGAACAAAAACGAACAGATCCTGGCCATTGGATGAGGAGATCTTGATTTTAGGATTTTAATGATTTTTTAATTAATAAAAACAAAAAAATTGATTTACAATAACTGCATAAGGGCACAATCGTAATTCATAGTTCTCAAAATCCATTGAAACCCGCGCAAGTTATAATAATCAGTTTACAATCGTAGAATTTTGAAACCCATAATAATAGCCTATCAGTTATAGCTTCCTAGCTTCATCAAATCATCTCATATCAATATTCTCTCCCTTCATTACCCAGAAGACGAATACATTGCATCCTCTTCGATCTCCCTCTTTCAACTGCGATTTCTGCAAGTATTATATCAAGGTATCGTTGAATAGTGTATTATTCCTGAAATCATTGTGTATACTAGGGCGATTCAAACTTCTGGCGACTAATCGAAGGTATTAAGCTTAGTGTTGGTCTTATTTTTATCCCTCTTGTTTTCTATCTGCATGTGTAGATTATAGTGTTCTTACCCATTTGTGCTTATAAAAGCTAGGGTTTTAGTTGATTGTTCATTAAAAGATGCTTTTGGGTCAATAAAGTTCTTTTTAGATGCTGAATTTTTGTTTAATTTGTGGGTTTGTGGTTAATTTGTTCTGATTTTGTGAAAGGGATGTGTTTATGTTAGGGTTCACTCGATTAATCAAGAATAATGTATAGAAATTAATTGTTCGTATAGTAGTTGATTTGTTCAGATTATTAGGAGAGGATGAGTTAATGTTAGGGCTTATACACATATGTATACTTTGTTTGTGGGTTTATTTGATTAATTATATTATGTTTTTTGGGTTTATTCGATTATAAACATATGTATACTCTGTTTTTTGGATTTATTCGATTATACACATATGTATACTTAGTATTATGGGTTTAATCGATTATACACATATGTATACTCTGTTTTTTAGGTTTATTCGATTATACACATATGTATTATGTTTTGTTGTTCTTATGTGTATAATCACCTTGTGTTGTAAGAGATTAGTCATGTGCTACTAGTTTGGTGTGTTGTTTTATAGTGGAAAAGATGTCATTATACATATATGTATAAAGATAATTGTATGTATGTCGAATACAGATATGTTTTAGAACTCGGTTATCGTTAAAACTGTCTGAAATCTAATGCTTAGTGTTTTGTTTTTGTTATTGTTTTTTAGGGAAGTTCAACAATTCGAAAGGGTGGAATTTGAAGGGGTAAATTCATAGATGTTGGATAGTGATTGGGCGACCACTAACAACGGTGTTGACTGTGGTGTTTCACCATACGACACATGGAAACATGGATGGGGATCATTGAAGGGTGTTGGGACGCTAGGTTCCATTTGAAATCTCAAAAGAGAAAAACAAAATAGCATAACTTATGAAGAAGTTTGTTGTGAAACTGATAATATCGCATGCAAACATACATCACGAACGAATTATGAATGAAGCTAATCAGTTTGCCGGTATCAAGAAAAAGAAATAAATGTGAAGTTGCTAATGGTTTATTTTGTGTAGTGTTTGGTCTGGTGTTTCAATAGTAGTTATGGTTTATTTTGATTATGTTGGTGGACGTCGTTTTGAACGAGTTATGGGATAATGTTTTATTTGGATGATGTTAATTTCAGTTGTTGTTCATTAAAAATCGATATCATGTATGTGCATTTACACTTGTTACCGTTCAATGGAACACGACTACACAATGTGTTAACAATACATATGTATAAACACTATAACACTGCTAAAAAACAAAAACTATTCAGGATCATTGTGTGTGTAGTAACCTGAACATTACACTGTACGTATATTACCAGTTATGTTGTATACAAAAACAATTTTGTATCAGTTGCGTACAAATGTGTAAAGTAAAAATGTTAACAATACACATGTGTAAAGTAAAGATGTGTTAACAATACACATGCGTAAAACCCAGAAACATGCACCGTATTATTAACTCTAAAAAAATCTGAAGTGCTATTCCACATAAAACACAAAAAAATTGTGAATATTGAAATGAGTTCTAAAATTCAAACATGAAAGCTACTTAAAAAACATAAAGAAAATTTAAATTGTTAGTGTGTGCATAATCTATTCTTCTTCGGTTTCGTCTTCCTCATCCCCGAAACCAAATTCTTGGGTTTCGTCTTCCTCATCCTTGAACCCAAATTCTTCGGTTTCGTTATCTACGCCGTTATCTTCGTCGGTTGATGAATCGTCCTTTACCGATTTTCGTTTCTTAAGCGGACAATTCCTCTTATCATGACCTCGTACTTTTTTATTGCATAAATTACATTTCCTTCTTGGTTTTTTGCTTTCCTTAATTGATTTCTCTCCCGGTCTAATTACCACATCCTTTGTTACGTATTTTCTTTGGGGTCGTACATGATACCTCAACTGGTTGTGTATGTGCAATAACTTCCTCTATAAGGACACCTTTTTTATTAATCGCAGGATCATATGGTATATCCTCAAAAAACTTATCTTTAATTGCTTGTACCTGGACATGTAGCTCTTCTAGTTTCTCAATATTGCCTCGAACCCTGTCTCTACACATGTCCTTTTTTCACATATTCCACGCCACAAAACACCACTCCTACTCTGATCTACACATAACATGTTCTCCATGCTATGTACACTTGATGGAATAGCGTCTCTATGCCATCTCGGATGTATATATCTTGACGGAATCGGCTGAACGTTATGATGCCTAAATACACAATACACATGTCCGCAAAGATATCTAACCCGGTTAAAACCCATGCATACGCAAGAAACTCTAAGATCACTTGTGTTAACAGAAACCTACAATATGATCATAGAAATTTAAAAATTATTCAATATAAAATAAAAAAAGATATATGTTGATATTACAACTGACCTTGAACTCATTTACAATTTATGTGTTGTGATCTTGGTGAGCAATAACATACCTATTTAGTCCATCAACCATACTTCGTTCAGCAATGTAACACAAGGTTGTTGACTTGTATATCTCCTTCTAAACTTCCCAGAATATTGTCCGTGAATATATATCATTTGCATGATGTTCGATCTGA
Organism: Helianthus tuberosus; assembly: GCA_030545235.1. Classification (NCBI taxonomy): domain Eukaryota; kingdom Viridiplantae; phylum Streptophyta; class Magnoliopsida; order Asterales; family Asteraceae; genus Helianthus; species Helianthus tuberosus. Next base: position 5,497 of record JARYGA010018067.1, read on the forward strand.
AATTGTTTTCTGAACTTCGGATTGATTGTTTATGTTTGATGAGACTGTTCACGTTGTTTGTTATGTATCTTGTCTATTGATGTATCATAACATAGCATAACCTGTACAAAAATCTGCAAAAAAATCATATAACAAGCTAATATGAAGTTCTAAAAAGTAACGAAACTGAAATACATATCTAATATCTTATACTAATATGAAGTTCTAAAAAATATACCTTGTTGCTCAATTGATGTTATATACACTTTATCTTCATCTGGTTGTTCACGAACTGGTGGAATCGCCAAATGTTCAAAATCGCTATTTGTGTTTACATCTGACATGTTAATAATTTTGACCGAACTAACAATAAACTAGGATGATTTTGGAAAAAGACTGGCTTGATGATGAAAGTAGGGTTTGCCAGGAACTTTTTTGTTTGGAATGATTAATTCAAAAAAATTGAATTTGGTTTTTGATCACATAAAAGTAGGGAAGTTATAGATTCATCTGATAACAAAATTTGATTATGTATAATAAATTCAAATAAAAAATGTTTAAATGTCTAATGACCATCATACGCTTATAATTTTAAAAGAAAATCAATGGCCAGGATTTGTTCGTTTTGTTCACAAATAGGGAAGTGTTCACAAATGAACCAACCCTATATATATAGGGTAGGGTTCTAGAGTGAACAACCTCCCAAGAATGAACTGTGTGAACTGATCTGAACCCTTGATTTCCTTTTTAGTTGTTAATGGTAGGATTGTAATTATATAAAAATTAGATTTAAATCATTATTTTAATAATTGAAATAAGTTACATATTTCCTATTTTAAATTCATTATCCACAATATCTTTTATTTTTTTAAGAAGATAATTATAAAAACAAACAACAAATCACCAGATTTCAGTTTCAGTTTTTAAGATCAACAGTTTCGTAAAAACAATAAACCCAACATAATCCGAAAAACAAAAAACATAGTCTTTTACAACTATTCGCCACGTTGTATGCTGAATCATCCTTATCGTCCAAGCAAACAAACATACCATTACTCGTTAACTGGGTCACATCAGCCAAGCTCATACGTGAATCATCCTTATCAACCTTCCATCTCCACTTTTCTAGTTAACGACATCTCCTATAATAGCACAAAAAAACTCAGCAACTAATACTTTGCATAATTCTCAAGTGTACATCAAACAACTTTACACATTCAATACACAAAAAATTATGAGATATCACAAAAACAGACGTTATACACATGTGTACATTGCATTAAAAACAGAGCAAAATCGGAATACACATGTATACACCCGCCTCAAAACAGAGCATAATAAACAAAAAACACACTGTACATATGTGCACAACCCAGTGTACCATGTTCATCACATTTTCCCCAAAAAAACAATACCAATAATCGGAATACACATGTGTACACCCGCCTCAAACAGAACATAATAGACATAAAACACCCCTGTACATATGTGTACAACCCAGTGTACAATCTTCATCACATTTCCCCCAAAAAAAACAATACCAATAATCGAAATACACATTAATCATATAATAAAATCAGAAACTTACCGCAGCAAAAACTGAGAATTATGCAAAAAAAATCACAAAACCAATAGATCGCATTCCGTTCAGTCATCTGGCAATGATTGATACTCCGGTGATCGATTCGGATCTGAAAAACAAATTGCGGCTGCCGCCGGTGACACTCAGCCGTTTCGACTGCATTTACGTGTCCGTATCCATTTCTCAATGTTTCGGTTACCCGAACGGCACCTGCGGAAAATCCCATACGATGGCAGATTTCAATTAAAAAATATAAAAAAATCTTGTTTCGGTAAAATGATATTCATGTTTTTTATATGTTTATGCCACTGACGTACCCACTAAGATTTATCTTTTTGTTATTGGTGGAAATTGTTGTGTAGAATTGAAAGTGACTTACAGGTGTTTGACGAAATTTATACAGGAAATGAGATCACATTGCTTTCATGTCCAATATAGGCAACGATCGATACTCCGGCGGTTATCTAGAGGCAGTGAGAGAAAGAGGATCTGAGTTTTTTTTTAAAAGGGAAATCAAAAGATTGATAAACAAACCTATAGATATTTACGGGATTTAATGAAATCAGAGAATATGGAAACAATCTAGTTTCCTGATTTTAAATAACCAATTAATCTAATTACACTTTTACCCTTTTGATTTTAATAAAACAATAAAAAGTAACATAATAATTACAATCATGCCACTCATTTAGAATATCAAGATCATATTAAATCAATGGTCCAGATCAGTTCACGTAGTTCACTCAGTTCACTCTTAGGATTTTGTTCACATTTGAACCTAATCATATATATATATAAACGGGATCAGGACCTCAAAAGTGTGAGAACGGTGAGAACGCATCCTGGCCCAACACGTGTCACGCGACATAGAGAAGGGCGGAGGGGCTTTTTTGTCCTTTCATATTTCTTTTTTTTAGACGCGTGTCTCATCACCTTTCCATTTTTTGGCGTTTAATAAATACGCCGCGTTTTTATTGTTTTAAGATCAGGATCATAGTAAGCATTTTGGCGTTTTAAGTATGTTTTGGTGTTTTTATTGTTTTTAGATCAGGATGCAGGCCTATAATGTGACAGACAATTATGGCGTTTTGAAAAGATAAATATATTCAATTTTCCATGTAGTGGCTTTTAATATAATAAATGTTTATCAATAATGTTACCGTCTCTTCATTTTATTGTTTAGCAATTACTGTTTCTTTCAATTTCATCTGTCAATTAGTGTTGATTTTTCCAGCAATACTTTGTTTGGCGTTTATATAGCAACATCGTGCTCTGGTAGCATCCGTTCTCTCAGTTTTCACACTATCCAGGCGTTTTGGTGTTTGTAGATTTTGGCGTTTTATACTCAATTTTTTTATTAGTAGAGAATTAGATAATAAACAACAGAGAATTGGATAACAAACTATAGAAAATGAAAAATAAAATAAAAATTATAATCTAATTTCTCATCCAAATCTTCACTGTCATCAGCTTCTTCTACTTTAACCTTTTTGGCGTTTTGAGCCTGTTTTTGAATACCTTATGTAGATCCTTATTTTCCTACATACCGCCCGTCTTTAGAAGATGCTTATTTTTGTGGCATCCTTTATTGTGGTTTGATATATACTTGTTTGATGACATGTTGAAGACCAACGCCTGCTCTAATGTATTGATCCTTTCATGCCATCAATATATCTATCAAGAACAAAGTGACATAATGACATATCAGTGTCATAAGTCTCTTTTTCTTGAATATTTGTCCATCTCATTCAGCAAAAACTTATAGGGATACCTACCTCAGAGAAGAATCCATTCAGTGAAACTTCATTCAGAATAATACTCAATATAGAAGAAAACGAGGTTCCGCATCTGTGGCTTTTTTAACTATTCTTTTTTGGCGTTTTTAAAGTGAATGGTTTCTAGGAAATATGGCGTTGTTTTTGGGTTGTGATCAGTTGATTGTGCAGAGACGTCTCTCTTATAGGATGTTTTTGGCGCGTAGTTTAGGCGGGATTTTATTTTATAATAAATGATATTAATAATGTAGCCGTCTTTTTAGTTACTGTGTGTTTTTACTGTTTTTGTTCAGCTTTTTATGAGTTTTTAGGGTCATTGACTTTCCATCTCCCAAGCTTGGCGCTTTTTAATGGCTTTAAGTAGTTTTTGGTGTTTATTTTTTTTTCTTTCCATTTTTAGCTTTTAATAATACTTCTGCAAATTACTTTTATTATAGTTTGGGAGTTTTTGGCGTTTTACTGCATTATGGCGTTTCACATGCATTATTACTGTTTGGCGTTTTATTAATATAATGTATTTTTTATTCTAAGTTGAAAAATACATAACAAACAACAGAAAAAGAAAATTAAAAAAATAAAAAAAGAAACAATTCATCTTCCAAATTTTCACTATCATCAGTCTCTTTCTTCTTTGAAACATGTTCACTGGCGGTTTACCTTTGTCATGCTTGTGTTTTTTGTGGCCGTTTGGAAAGACAAAATGATATAAGTTTTTTCTTTGAATGGGTATCTTCAAACAACTCAGTAGTGTCATTCGTCTTTTCATGGCATTATAATATTCATCAATAACAAAACACAAAAAATGACATAAGTCTGACCCAAACATTTTTTTGTTTAAGATTTGTCCATCTCATGCAGCAAAATGTTATTTGAGTCACAGCACCTCAGGGAAGAATGCATTCTCCGTAACTTGGCATTGAACAATATTGAATATACAAGAATCGATATTTGCCATTTTTGGCGTTTTACTAGGAAATAGTGTATCTGGAAAAACCGTCGATTTTTCAGAATCTTTGATGTTTGAGTTTTTTGGCGTTTTCTAAGATGATTGCTATATATTAAAATATGGCATTTTTTGAGTAGGTGTGTTTGATGTTTTGGGGATTTTGGCGTTTGTAAGATGAATGGTATATAGTAGAAAATATGGCATTTCAGGTTCTGGGGGGTGTGTTTTTATGTCTGGTACGTTTTTGTTTATATAGGGATGTGTTTTGGTCCGTAATGGCGTTTTATTCATTAGTTGGCGTTTTGGTATAGAAGTGTAAAGACCTTTTTACCCTTAATGAAGCGCGTCCACTTAATAGAATTCGTGTTATTTACGAAAACGCCACCGCGCCAATCTAGTCCATTGCTTGTTTTGATCGGACGATCCATAAGCGTTCTCACCGTTCTCACATTTTCCACCGTTTTCTTTAAATCCTGACCCTATATATATATATATGGGGCCGCTAAAACTAAAACTACCCCCAGTTGTGAGAAACGAGAGAACCACTTTCTAACCATTAGATCTTCAAGATAGATGGATGAGATTAAAAGTAATTAAAATTAATACTAAATAATTTTTGTCTTATTATGTTTTTAATATTTTAATGCAAAAGGGTAGTTTAGTAAAATTACTCTTTTTTGTCTTTTTCTCTTTATTATTTTTTATTACCTTTTGTATTATTATATTAGTTTTTATTTTTAAACAATTTTTTTATTAAAAGCATTTTAAATTCAGATTTTTAAAACTTTTTTACGTTTTACGATAATCTTTTTATGTTTTACGTTTAACTTTTTACGTTTTACGCTAAACTTTTTACGTTTTACAAGAACTGATGTCCCAAAACCCGTAGCAAAAGCCCCGTACCGACTCGCACCGTCGGAATTACAAGAACTGATGTCCCAAATTCAAGACCTGCTTGACAAGGGATTCATAAGGCCGAGTGTGTCTCCTTGGGGCACACCGGTATTGTTCGTGAGAAAGAAAGACGGGAGCATGCGCATCGATTACCGGGAGTTAAACAAACTCACGGTAAAGAACCGATACCCGCTCCCGAGGATAGATGATTTATTCGACCAACTACAAGGTGCGAACTGGTTTTCAAAAATTGACCTTAGATCGGGGTATCACCAACTAAAGGTCAAAGAAGAAGATGTGCCGAAGACGGCTTTCCGCACGAGATACGGACATTACGAATTCCTCGTGATGTCATTTGGACTAACAAACGCACCCGCGGCTTTCATGGACCTCATGAACCGGGTTTGCAAGCCAATGTTGGATAAGTCGGTCATCGTGTTTATCGATGATATCTTGGTGTATTCGAAAAGTGAAGCTGAACACGCACACCACTTACAAGAAGTGTTAGAGACACTTAGACGAGAGAAGTTGTATGCAAAATTTTCTAAATATGCCTTTTGGTTACGAGAGGTACAATTTCTTGGCCACGTCATAAGTGCAGACGGAGTATTGGTGGATCCGTCAAAGATAGAGGCTGTGTCAAAATGGAATCTTCCGAAGAACCCTTCGAAAATTAGAAGCTTTTTGGGGCTTGCGGGATATTATAGGAGATTCATTCAAGATTTCTCCAAGATTGCGTCACCGCTAACAAAGCTAACACGGAAGAAAGAAAAGTTCATTTGGGGTGCCGATCAAGAGAAAGCGTTTCAAACGCTAAAAGAAAAGTTAACTCAAGCTCCGGTATTGACATTGCCGGACGGAGTCGAAGACATGGTGGTTTATTCGGATGCTTCATTATCGAGGCTTGGTTGAGTGTTGATGCAACGGGGCAAGGTAATAGCCTATGCCTCGAGACAATTGAAGATACACGAGAAGAAATATCCCACGCACGATCTCGAGTTGGCAGCGGTGGTATTTGCATTAAAAATATGGAGGCATTACTTGTATGGGGTAAAGTGCACCACATTCACCGACCACAAGAGCTTGAAATACTTCTTTGATCAGAAGGAGTTAAATATGCGACAAAGGCGATGGCTGGAAACGGTGAAAGACTACGATTGTGAGATACATTATCACCCCGGAAAGGCAAATGTGGTAGCGGATGCTCTGAGCAGAAAAGCGGACTACGTCCCAATACGAGTGAGGTCGATGCAACTCGTGGTGACCTCGGGTATACTTGAACGTATCCGAGAGGCGCAGTTAGAAGCAGTAAAAGAAGAGAATTGGAAGAAAGAAAGAATAATCGGTCAATTGAAAGACTTGTCGGATGGGAATCACGGGTTGAAGACTCGATCTGGAAGGATATGGGTCCCACATACTTGTGGAGTGAAGGCGCTTCTACTTAATGAAGCTCATAAATCCCGTTATTCAATTCATCCGGGTGCGACCAAGATGTACAATGATTTGAAACAAAATTATTGGTGGCCCGGAATGAAGAGGGATGTGGCGAAGTATGTGGAAAAATGCTTGACATGTTTACAAGTCAAGGCGGAGCATCAGAAACCATATGGCAAACTCCAACCGTTAGAAATTCCGGTTTGGAAATGGGAACATATCACAATGGACCTACTGACTAAATTGCCTAAAACGAATCGTGGTTTCGATGCCATATGGGTAGTGGTAGATAGATTGACGAAAAGTGCTCACTTCATTCCGATCCGTGAGACTTATACGTCAGAAAAGATGTCAGAGGTTTACACGAATGAAATAATAGCACGTCATGGGGTGCCGGTATCCATTGTGTCCGATAGGGATACCCGGTTTACTTCGAATTTCTTGCGAGATTTCCAAGAGCAAATGGGAACCAAATTGTTCATTAGCACTGCGTACCATCCTCAAACGGATGGACAAAGTGAAAGAACGATACAAACATTGGGGGACATGCTACGGGCGTGTATAATCGACTTTGGAGGCAGTTGGGATGTCCACCTACCGTTAGTCGAGTTTTCGTATAACAACAGTTACCAATCTAGTATTAAGATGGCACCTTACGAAATGCTTTACGGTAGGAAGTGTCGAACCCCGGTATGTTGGGGTGAAGTGGGTCCATGTGAACTCGCTCACCAAGATATAGTACGAGCCACGAATGAAAAGATCGATATAGTTCGGGCACACTTGAAAGCGGCTCAAGACAGGCAAAAGGCGTATGCTGATAAAAGGAAAAGGCCAATCGAATTCCAAGTTGGTGACATGGTCATGCTGAAAGTTTCCCCATGGAAGGGCGTTATTAGATTAAGAAAAAGGGGGAAGCTAAGCCCAAGGTTTATTAGGCCATTTAAAATTATCGGGAGAGTTGGCAAGGTAGCTTACCGTCTTGAATTACCGGAGGAGCTAAGTGGAATCCATGGCACGTTCCACGTGTCACAACTAAGAAAGTGCCTAGCAGACGAAACGGCCTATATCCATTACGATGATATCGAAGTGGATAATAGTCTGAATTATGCGGTGAGACCGGTGGAGATTTTAGATCGAAAGGTCAAACATTTGCGAAATAAACAAATTGACCAAGTCAAAGTCAAATGGGAACATAGGAAAGGTTCGGACACTACATGGGAATCCGAAGAGGAGATGCGACGCCTTCACCCTACATTATTTGGTACGTGCTTCGGTTTCGGGGACGAAACCCTTTTAAGGGGGGTGGACTTGTAACACCCCGAAAATATAAAACTTTATATTGGAACTATAAAGTATAAATAAACAAGAATTTACTAACTAGGAATTTTAACCTAGTTGGTTAAAAGTCTAGAAATAATCTAAAATAGGTTAAAAAGCAACTAATTTACATATTTATCATAGTGGAGGGGTGTAGGTTGTTAAAATTGAAACTTGAGTTATGTTAAACAAATAAAACACAAACCAAACACCCCATTGTGGGGGTCTGGCCGACCAGAACATCAAAGGGGGCGACACCCACCTTCAAAACCAAGAATCTCACTAAAATTCTCAAATTGAAGGAGCAAATCTGGTCCAAACGAAAATCCGAGCTTAGAATCGTGATCCCTATCGCAAGGGGATTACAAGGTATGTAAAATTTAGTGAAAATTCTTAACTTGAAATTCTCATGAAATTGGGAAAAATCTGAATTTAGGGTTGCATGTATATGTTATGAAGATTAAGGAACAACTATAGTGTCTAGGAACAAACCCTAGACCAATAGAAGTTGAAATCATAGGAAATTTTAGTGAATCCATGAAAACCATTGTATGTGATTAATGGGTTATGAGTGGATTGATAAATACTAGGATATGGGGTGTTGATTATGTGTAATTTGACAATTTGTAAGTGATTTCAGAAATCTAGAAGCTAACAATCATGTAAAATGTTGATTTAAGTGAAATTAGGGCTAAATGATAAGCTAGAAACTTGTCATATAATCTTGTAATAAATCTGCCTTTAAGGTGTTTGTGAAAATGCCTCAAAGAAGGCTTAAAAATAGAAATTTAAAGCTTTAACGCATAATTATGATGTTTCGGTATATTGTGCGAAGTGAGGTCTAAAGAGAGTTCTAAACATGTCTTGAATTGAACTCTATAGGAAAAGATACCGGAACGTCGAGTGGACAAGCCGGTGGTGATTCGCGGTTGAAGGGCGTACGCTAAGGTATGTAACTTGATTCGTTACATTTAGTAGATTTTGATTATTGTAATACGCATAGTGGAAATTTAGAATAAAGGTTGCTATGAATGAAAGCGGTGATGTCGCTATATTGAATAATCGGTCATAAGTTGTTTAAAACTCGTTGGTAGTTGTCATAAGGAAGGAATTCCGTAGACGAGCCAAACGGGTCGAATAATCAAGTAAGGCATAGTTAATGCTCGGGATTATAACGGATTGATCTTTGATATAGGTTAATATATAGCATGTTAGAAATATGAGAATTCAATGTATAGGTTGTTAGAAAAGTGAAATCCGAGGGTTGGGTTTTGAGTACAATGAACACAACAAACAAGTGATGGATTTCCAGCAACTACCGTAAGTTACGGTAGTACCGTAACTTACGGTAGGGATCAAGTGGTTACGGCAGTTTTCTTCTGTTTTACGGTGACCAGGGACTTCCAGCATCTACCGTAACTTACGGTCACACCACCGTAAGTTACGGTGGAACTAGAAAACAAAACATATTTTTTGTTATTTAGATTTTGATATTTGATTTTATATTTATGTGCTATATAACTGTGTCAGATCTAATGTTTTAAAGATTTTGACCATAGGTAACAAGGTGGATCTTATGGATAGCGGTCAAGCGAATGATGAAGAACCGAACACGATTTTTGAAGCTTCCGCAATGTTTTAAACATACTTAGACTTTTGTTCATGGGTTGTAAACGATTTCTAAAAAAAAAGTTGAATGTTTCAACTTTAGTCCTCAGTTGACTAAAGTTATGCTACTTATGTTAATTTTTATATTTTGGTGTAAAAATGTATAAAATTAGTAATTAATTCAAGTAAAATTTAAGGGTGTTACAAGTTGGTAATCAGAGCTCAAGGTTGTCAATAAGTGTTCGGTTCAAGCTTGATCGATCGTCCGGTAAGAACTAACTTATTTTGTTAATAAATTATGTACTACATAAAGAATGAGAAATGAACAAATATGCATGAAAAGAGTGTGTAAGCTCACTCAAAAACAAGAAATGCATGAAACAAGAATGATTAAATCAAGTTATGAACTTGATTGAATTGAAACAAGAATGATTAAATCAAGTTATGAACTTGATTGAATTGAAACAAGAATGATTAAATCAAGTTATGAACTTGATTAAATCAAAACAAGTAAAGCATGTGTTATAAATGGAATGTTTAACAACCTATGTAAACATTTCAGAAAAAGAGATGGCTGATGGAGGTAATGATAATGCAGTGCCAAGAGTCACCGAACAAATGAGGGAAGTGATTGCCGAAGAGGTTGGAAAGGCGATCGAAAACAGTTTGTCGGGCTTTATTGATAAAATTCAAAACACGGTTTTATCAATAGTAGAAGAAAGAATCAAGAAATTGGAAGATGATTCAAATTCAGCAAAGGAAAAACATGGTGGACGAAAGCCTTGTTCATACAAGGAATTCATGGCCTGTAAACCACCAATATATAATGGGGAGGTTGACCCAATAGTGTGCCAACGATGGCTAAGTGATATCGAAGGGGTATTCGAGAGGACCCATTGTGACGAAGATGACTACGTAGCCTATGGTACGGGTCAACTAAGGAGTCAAGCGAAGGATTGGTGGGATAACAAGAAGAGAGAGATTGGTATTGAAGCTGCTAAGGTCATGACTTGGGAAGAATTCAAGACGCCATTTCTTAAGCATCATAGCCCCAAAGCGGTTATGAAAAAAATCAAGGAGGAGTTCATGCAACTTAGGCACAAGAATGAGACCATAGACAAGATTACGGCAACGTTTATGGATAAGATGAAGTTTTGCGATGATCTAGTGACGAATGAAGAACAAAAGATATACTATTACCATAACATGTTGAGTGCGGAGTATAGGGAATTTATCACCCCTTCCAAATACGAGACTCTTACCGAGATCATAAATGCTGCTCGGGAAAGGGAGATCGAACTGAAAAAGAGCATTGAAAGGGGTGAACGGAAAGCACAAGATGTAAACCCAAGCCCTACTAAGAAGGCACGAACAAATGAAAGCGCAAAGAAATCTGATACGAAAGGCGGGTCGCCAAGTTGCAGAATCTGCGGGAAGGGTCATAAAGGCGAATGCCGTTACAAGGATAAGCCTTGTCCCATATGCAAGAAAACGGGACATATGGCTATATCGTGCCCGGAGAAAGTGACGGTTTGTTACAATTGTTATCGAACGGGTCACAAAAAGTCGGAATGCCCGGAACTGGTTGGAAAGAAGGATGAGCAGAACCCAAAAGGTGAAGCCCCCAAAGCAAAGGCAAGATCTTTCCAATTGACCGCCGCAGAAGCAAAGGTTGAACCTGACGTGGTCTCAGGTATATTTGCTGTAAATTCAATTCCTGCACGCGTGTTATTTGATACGGGTGCGAATAAATCCTTTGTTTCCTATGGATTTATTCGACATCCTTCATTTGTTCTAACAAAATTACCTGTGCCCTTAGAAGTAGAGATATGTAATAACAAGAGCTTCATTGTTTGTGATGTATGTAAAAACTATAAACTGAGCATTGATGACGAAGAATATTTGATAAATCTAATTCCGATATCAATGGGAGAATTTCAAGTAGTCGTTGGGATGGATTGGCTATCTCAACACCATGCAAAGGTCGTGTGTTTTCGTAAAGAGATAAAACTAACGTCTCCGAGCGGGAAACATGTCACCATTTATGGCGAAAAAGGAGGCAACCCTATAGTATGCTCAATGTTGAAAGCTCATAAGCTTATAAAGCGAGGATGCAAGGCATTCATAATATACGCTAATGAGCCAGAAAAAGAATCACGAAAGATTGGAGAGGTACCGGTAGTACGAGATTATGAAGATGTGTTTCCGGAGGATTTACCGGGGATACCGCCTGAACGGGAAGTAGAGTTCGGGATCGAATTGATTCCGGGCGCAAAACCCGTAGCAAAAGCCCCGTACCGACTCGCACCTTCGGAATTACAAGAACTGATGTCCCAAATTCAAGACCTGCTTGACAAGGGATTCATAAGGCCGAGTGTGTATCCTTGGGGCGCACCGGTATTGTTCGTGAGAAAGAAAGACGGGAGCATGCGCATGTGTATCGATTACCGGGAGTTAAACAAACTCACGGTAAAGAACCGATACCCGCTCCCGAGGATAGATGATTTATTCGACCAACTACAAGGTGCGAACTGGTTTTCAAAAATTGACCTTAGATCGGGGTATCACCAACAAAAGGTCAAAGAAGAAGATGTGCCGAAGACGGCTTTCCGCACGAGATACGGACATTACGAATTCCTCGTGATGTCATTTGGACTAACAAACGCACCCGCGGCTTTCATGGACCTCATGAACCGGGTTTGCAAGCCAATGTTGGATAAGTCGGTCATCGTGTTTATCGATGATATCTTGGTGTATTCGAAAAGTGAAGCTGAACACGCACACCACTTACAAGAAGTGTTAGAGACACTTAGACGAGAGAAGTTGTATGCAAAATTTTCTAAATATGCCTTTTGGTTACGAGAGGTACAATTTCTTGGCCACGTCATAAGTGCAGACGGAGTATTGGTGGATCCGTCAAAGATAGAGGCTGTGTCAAAATGGAATCTTCCGAAGAACCCTTCGGAAATTAGAAGCTTTTTGGGGCTTGCGGGATATTATAGGAGATTCATTCAAGATTTCTCCAAGATTGCGTCACCGCTAACAAAGCTAACACGGAAGAAAGAAAAGTTCATTTGGGGTGCCGATCAAGAGAAAGCGTTTCAAACGCTAAAAGAAAAGTTAACTCAAGCTCCGGTATTGACATTGCCGGACGGAGTCGAAGACATGGTGGTTTATTCGGATGCTTCATTATCGAGGCTTGGTTGCGTGTTGATGCAACGGGGCAAGGTAATAGCCTATGCCTCGAGACAATTGAAGATACACGAGAAGAAATATCCCACGCACGATCTCGAGTTGGCAGCGGTGGTATTTGCATTAAAAATATGGAGGCATTACTTGTATGGGGTAAAGTGCACCACATTCACCGACCACAAGAGCTTGAAATACTTCTTTGATCAGAAGGAGTTAAATATGCGACAAAGGCGATGGCTGGAAACGGTGAAAGACTACGATTGTGAGATACATTATCACCCCGGAAAGGCAAATGTGGTAGCGGATGCTCTGAGCAGAAAAGCGGACTACGTCCCAATACGAGTGAGGTCGATGCAACTCGTGGTGACCTCGGGTATACTTGAACGTATCCGAGAGGCGTAGTTAGAAGCAGTAAAAGAAGAGAATTGGAAGAAAGAAAGAATAATCGGTCAATTGAAAGACTTTTCGGATGGGAATCACGGGTTGAAGACTCGATCTGGAAGGATATGGGTCCCACATACTTGTGGAGTGAAGGCGCTTCTACTTAATGAAGCTCATAAATCCCGTTATTCAATTCATCCGGGTGCGACCAAGATGTACAATGATTTGAAACAAAATTATTGGTGGCCCGGAATGAAGAGGGATGTGGCGAAGTATGTGGAAAAATGCTTGACATGTTTACAAGTCAAGGCGGAGCATCAGAAACCATATGGCAAACTCCAACCGTTAGAAATTCCGGTTTGGAAATGGGAACATATCACAATGGACCTACTGACTAAATTGCCTAAAACGAATCGTGGTTTCGATGCCATATGGGTAGTGGTAGATAGATTGACGAAAAGTGCTCACTTCATTCCGATCCGTGAGACTTATACGTCAGAAAAGATGTCAGAGGTTTACACGAATGAAATAATAGCACGTCATGGGGTGCCGGTATCCATTGTGTCCGATAGGGATACCCGGTTTACTTCAAATTTCTGGCGAGATTTCCAAGAGCAAATGGGAACCAAATTGTTCATTAGCACTGCGTACCATCCTCAAACGGATGGACAAAGTGAAAGAACGATACAAACATTGGGGGACATGCTACGGGCGTGTATAATCGACTTTGGAGGCAGTTGGGATGTCCACCTACCGTTAGTCGAGTTTTCGTATAACAACAGTTACCAATCTAGTATTAAGATGGCACCTTACGAAATGCTTTACGGTAGGAACTGTCGAACCCCGGTATGTTGGGGTGAAGTGGGTCCACGTGAACTCGCTCACCAAGATATAGTACGAGCCACGAATGAAAAGATCGATATAGTTCGGGCACACTTGAAAGCGGCTCAAGACAGGCAAAAGGCGTATGCTGATAAAAGGAAAAGGCCAATCGAATTCCAAGTTGGTGACATGGTCATGCTGAAAGTTTCCCCATGGAAGGGCGTTATTAGATTCAGAAAAAGGGGGAAGCTAAGCCCAAGGTTTATTGGGCCATTTAAAATTATCGGGAGAGTTGGCAAGGTAGCTTACCGTCTTGAATTACCGGAGGAGCTAAGTGGAATCCATGGCACGTTCCACGTGTCACAACTAAGAAAGTGCCTAGCAGACGAAACGGCCTATATCCATTACGATGATATCGAAGTGGATAATAGTCTGAATTATGCGGTGAGACCGGTGGAGATTTTAGATCGAAAGGTCAAACATTTGCGAAATAAACAAATTGACCAAGTCAAAGTCAAATGGGAACATAGGAAAGGTTCGGACACTACATGGGAATCCGAAGAGGAGATGCGACGCCTTCACCCTACATTATTTGGTACGTGCTTCGGTTTCGGGGACGAAACCCTTTTAAGGGGGGTGGACTTGTAACACCCCGAAAATATAAAACTTTATATTGGAACTATAAAGTATAAATAAACAAGAATTTACTAACTAGGAATTTTAACCTAGTTGGTTAAAAGTCTAGAAATAATCTAAAATAGGTTAAAAAGCAACTAATTTACATATTTATCATAGTGGAGGGGTGTAGGTTGTTAAAATTGAAACTTGAGTTATGTTAAACAAATAAAACACAAACCAAACACCCCATTGTGGGGGTCTGGCCGACCAGAACATCAAAGGGGGCGACACCCACCTTCAAAACCAAGAATCTCACTAAAATTCTCAAATTGAAGGAGCAAATCTGGTCCAAACGAAAATCCGAGCTTAGAATCGTGATCCCTATCGCAAGGGGATTACAAGGTATGTAAAATTTAGTGAAAATTCTTAACTTGAAATTCTCATGAAATTGGGAAAAATCTGAATTTAGGGTTGCATGTATATGTTATGAAGATTAAGGAACAACTATAGTGTCTAGGAACAAACCCTAGACCAATAGAAGTTGAAATCATAGGAAATTTTAGTGAATCCATGAAAACCATTGTATGTGATTAATGGGTTATGAGTGGATTGATAAATACTAGGATATGGGGTGTTGATTATGTGTAATTTGACAATTTGTAAGTGATTTCATAAATCTAGAAGCTAACAATCATGTAAAATGTTGATTTAAGTGAAATTAGGGCTAAATGATAAGCTAGAAACTTGTCATATAATCTTGTAATAAATCTGCCTTTAAGGTGTTTGTGAAAATGCCTCAAAGAAGGCTTAAAAATAGAAATTTAAAGCTTTAACGCATAATTATGATGTTTCGGTATATTGTGCGAAGTGAGGTCTAAAGAGAGTTCTAAACATGTCTTGAATTGAACTCTATAGGAAAAGATACCGGAACGTCGAGTGGACAAGCCGGTGGTGATTCGCGGTTGAAGGGCGTACGCTAAGGTATGTAACTTGATTCGTTACATTTAGTAGATTTTGATTATTGTAATACGCATAGTGGAAATTTAGAATAAAGGTTGCTATGAATGAAAGCGGTGATGTCGCTATATTGAATAATCGGTCATAAGTTGTTTAAAACTCGTTGGTAGTTGTCATAAGGAAGGAATTCCGTAGACGAGCCAAACGGGTCGAATAATCAAGTAAGGCATAGTTAATGCTCGGGATTATAACGGATTGATCTTTGATATAGGTTAATATATAGCATGTTAGAAATACGAGAATTCAATGTATAGGTTGTTAGAAAAGTGAAATCCGAGGGTTGGGTTTTGAGTACAATGAACACAACAAACAAGTGATGGATTTCCAGCAACTACCGTAAGTTACGGTAGTACCGTAACTTACGGTAGGGATCAAGTGGTTACGGCAGTTTTCTTCTGTTTTACGGTGACCAGGGACTTCCAGCATCTACCGTAACTTACGGTCACACCGTAAGTTATGGTGGAACTAGAAAACAAAACATAATTTTTGTTATTTAGATTTTGATATTTGATTTTATATTTATGTGCTATATAACTGTGTCAGATCTAATGTTTTAAAGATTTTGACCATAGGTAACAAGGTGGATCTTATGGATAGCGGTCAAGCGAATGATGAAGAACCGAACACGATTTTTGAAGCTTCCGCAATGTTTTAAACATACTTAGACTTTTGTTCATGGGTTGTAAACGATTTCTAAAAAAAAAAGTTGAATGTTTCAACTTTAGTCCTCAGTTGACTAAAGTTATGCTACTTATGAAACTTATGTTAATTTTTATATTTTGGTATAAAAATGTATAAAATCAGTAATTAATTCAAGTAAAATTTAAGGGTGTTACACAACACAGATCAACCCTCAACATAAAAAACAAATCACCACAAATCAAGAACACAAATCAACCCCCCAAACATACCAAAATACCAAACAAAATCAAGAACACAAATCAGCACCCACCATTTCTAGAGAGAGAAACCCACAAGAGAGAGAAAGTGATGACCGTGGACCTCCGCCTCCGGTAAATGATGCTCCGGCTACTGTCGGAGCAGTCGGCATCACCCACCTCTACCCCATCACCACCGCCTAGGGGTCCGCCACCAAACCCAACGCAACCACCACCAATCACCGGTCGCAAAAGGGGGCGGTGGGAGGAAATGGAGGCCGAAGATGCCGCCGGAGAGCCGCCGGAGATGTCGCCGCCACCAACCCTAACGATATAAGCAATCAACACCGTCACCCCCCCTCCGGCCACCAGCCACCATTCACCGTCACTGCTCATCGCCGCCAGAACCGTCACCCCCATCGCTGGTCGAAGAGTATCTCCGGTGATGGCGGTGAACACTTTGAATAGATGAGATGAGAAATCAGTGGTTTCAATTTTGAGAGAGAAAAAGGAAAAAGGGTAATTATGGTGAAGATCAGAGGAAAGTTATAAAAGAGGAGAGAGACAAATTAAAGTGACTTTAAATGATCTGACAAATGACAAAGAGGATTAGACATTTTAGTCAAAAGACTAAAATGCCCTTTAGTGTGATTGGTGGAGAGTGGTTCTTACGGTTCTCGTAACTAGGAATATGCGATGTAATGTGACATAGACAATAACATAAAACACATTCAGATTGTTAAAATGCAAAAGAACTGTTAAAACACAACCTGATTATATATTGACTTCAGAGTGTTAAAACACACTGACTTCAACCTCTCTGGCTGGTAACACACATTACTAAGAACATGCTGATAGTTTTCAGATAAACACATTGACTTCCAGATTTGAATTCGAAAATAATAAAAATTCCGAAAATCATGGAATTTTAGTTAATGAAGATACATTCCAAAAATAAAATTAAAATGTGAAATTACATGATAGCCCTTCTACTTAAAATCCCTCAATGACACATGTCCAATTCTTATTCCTTCCTAGACTTTCTAGGAAAAATAGACTTTCCACCCAACTCCTACTATATATATATATATATATAGGAGAAGATCATGCGAGAACCACCTCTTATTGCGAGAACCGCGAGAACCAATGTGAACACAACCAAAAATGCCTAAAAATCACACAATTTTTTTTAATATTTTTATATAAAAATCGCTACTTTTCGAAGCCAAAAAAATAAAAAAAATTAAAAAATAAAAAAAAAATTTGGCCACTAAAAGTAGCGATTTGAGCATAAAAAATATTTAAAAAAAAATTTTAGATTTTTTTTTAGATTTTTTTAAGGTTTTTTGGGGGTTTAGGTTTTGGGGGGGGGGGTTAGGTTTTGTTTTAGGTTTTTTGGGGGTTTTAGTTTTTAGCATATAGCTTGGGGGGTTAGGTTTTTTTTTTGGGGGGGTGGGGGTTAGGTTTTTTAGCTATTTTAGGTTGTGTTCACATTGGTTCTCGCGATTCTCGCAATAAATGGAGTTCTCGCATGAGCCCCTCCCTATATATATAAGGGATGTTTCAAATGAAAACCACTTTTAACGAGAAAAACCGAAAACTAACTAAAAAAGCCTAAAAAACACACCAAATTTTTTGGTTTTTTTTTTACAATTTTTTAGTAAAAATAGCTAGTTTTTGTATATAAAAAAAAACTTTTTTCAAAAAAAAAAAATTGTAGTGCACATGTGTAATAATACACATGTGTAGTACACATACACGTGTGCACTACAAATTTTTTTTTTATTTTTTTATATACATAAAATAGCGAAAATTGGTTAAAAAGATTAGTATGTTTTTTAGTTAGTTTTCGAGTTTTCGCTTTAACTAGTGGTTTCCATTTGAACCTTCCCCTATATATGTATAGTGATGTTAATTGGAAAACACTAAAAAAGTAGGGAACAATGGGGAACCGACTCAAACGAACTCCGATCGAACTCATTTCAGCGGTGTTGGAACCGGTTCGTCGAACCCTAACTAGGATCTCTTAACCCTAAACCCTAAATATATTAGGGTTTGGCTTTTAGGGCCTTATATTAGGGTTTAGCCTTTGGGGTTTAGTTTTTGGGGTTTATAGTTTAGATTTTACGGTTTAGCTTAGGTTTTAGCTTTATTGTTTAGCTTTAGGGCTTAGGTTTAGAGTTTAGGTTTAGGGTTTTGGATTTAGGGTTAAGAGATCCTAGTTAAGGTTTGACGAGCTGGTTCCAATGCCACAGGAATGAGTCCAATCAAAGTTCGTTTGAATCGGCTCCTCACTATTCCCCATATTTTTTATGTTCCTTAATGAACCCTCCCCTATATATATACCTTAGAGTAAACTTTCGTTTTGCTCCCTGTGGTTTGGTCATTTTAATGGGTTTGCCCTAATCCTTTAAAAATAGCCATTTTACTCCAATAGTTTACCATGTTTTTTCCATTTTGCTCCCCGACTCTTAACTCAGTTAAATCATCCAACTAAGGGTAGGGGTATTTGAGTAATTTTATATATAAGTAATTAATTATTTATATATAATAACTATCTCTCTCTCTCTACATAATTAAAACCCCACTCCATCCCCTCTCTATACTTTCTCTGCACCATCCACCACCCGCTACCACCACCGCCACCATCATCGCCACCGCCAACACCACCACATTCCCTTCCAAATGATCAGAACCACCCAAAATCTCCCCCCTTCTCTCTCTTTGAATCTCTCTCTCACACTAAAAGCTCCCAAACACCACCACCGCCTGACACCACCATCATCAACATCTATGTTATCGTCGGAATCAAGCCTTAGGTCACCTAATCTAAACATACAACAAATAATCTACCTCTTGAACGCACAACAGTCGTCGAATTTGTAGATTTACACCATCAGGCCACCCAATCGAAGTATCCGGTGTTTAGTATAGAGCGGTGTTTTCGATCGGGAACAATGACCAGCAGCCACGGTGGGACCAGACCTTGACGGAATCCACCACAATGATGATGGGAAGAAGACAGATCTAAACGGGAACAACTGCTCCGGAATCATAACGTCGAACGTAGAAAGCCTTTTGGTTTTTCTTAGGCATGTGGAAACTTAAATGTCCCAGCCTTTCGGTTTTTCTTCTACATCTTTTTTGTTGTTGTTTCTGCAATTTTTGAAATTTGAAGTAGATTAGGCTGGGGTGGAATTTTGGTGTGAATTTGGAAGGGAATGGGGTGGTGGTGGTGGTGGCGATGATGGTGGCAGTGGTGGTAATGGGTAGTGGATGGTGCAGAGAGGGGATGGAGAGATGGGGTTTTATTTATGTAGAGAGAAGTAGAGAGAGATGGTTATTATATATAAATACTTAATTACTTATATATAAAATTACTGATACACCCCTACTTAGTTGAATGATTTAACTGAGTTAAGAGTCGGGGAGCAAAATGGAAAAAAACATGGTAAACTATTGGAGTAAAATAACTATTTTTGAAGAATTGAGGTAAAACAATTAAAACGACCAAAACAAAGGGAGTAAAATGGACTCTATGGCTTATTTGGATACTTGATATATCAAAGTAGCATGTAAGTGTTTTTTATTGTAGTTATAGTTGATATATTCTTGAATAGGGCTGTCCAAAAAAGCTCGTGGCTTAGAGCTCGCTCGGATTTAGCTTGGAAAAAGCTCGTTTGATATGGCTCGGGTGAGTTGAGCCGGCTCGACTCGGTTAGAAAGTGAGCCTAGCTCGGCTCGGCTCGTAATGAGCCGGATTGGTTTGGTTTGGCTCGCTTGGTATCTCGGCTCGGCTTAGCTCAGATTATTTTATTTATAATATATTTTATTTTTATATACATTATAATATATTTCAAAAAAATATATTATTATTTACATGTATTTAGGCTTGTATTTTGATATTTATGGCATATTTGAAGGTGGTTACCATGCTAATGAACTAATACTGTATTTCGTTGAAATATAAAACTTATTTTGCATTGTTGAACTTGATTTTGCCTTGAAATATATTAGGTTGAACTTATTATGAATATGTTCTTTTAAAGTATTGAATAATATTTGACAACTGAATTTTAAAAGTTATGTATTAATTTTTCTTTTTAAAATCGAGCCAAACCAAGCCGAGCCGAGTCAGCTAAATTTAAAACCAAACCGAGCTCGAGTCTAGATTTTCAGCTCGGTTTATAATCGAGCCGAGCCCAAGCTTACCCTAGCTTGGCTCGGCTCGGCGAATGATAAGAGTTTTAGGTGTTTTTGGATTTGAATTTTTTTGTACTTATACTAGGGGTGTTCAAGATCGGATTATCCGGTTTTCGGATATCCGAAAACCGGATATCCAAAAATTTCGGGTAGTGAATATTGATATCCGAATCCGTATCCGAAATTTCAGATATCCGAATTTATAAAAAATAAAATAAAAAATCCGTTTCGTGTATAGATTAAAACTAAACTTATATTCGATTTTTAAGTTTCCAACATTTAAAACTAAAAACAATCATAAATTCACACGAATATAATTATTTACTACTTTTTTACTAATTTTTACAATACTTCAAATTAAATATAATGCTCGTATACCATATATATTTATAAAAAAATAATTAGTTTTCGGATATCGGATAATCGGATTAACCGAAATTTTTGAAAATCATATCCGAATCCGAATCCGAATTCGAAAATTCGGATTATCCAGTTTTCGGATTTTTCGGATACGGATTTTTGGATATTTCGGATTCGATTTCGAATCCGGATTTTTTTGAACACCCCTAACTTATACTTCTCTCAGTCTTCCTGAAGGGTTACACTTCGTAAATAATTTTTATGTGACACAAAGTCATCAAAACTGTATGATAATAAAATCACATATATATATATATGAGAAGGTTCATTTGAGAAGAAATTTAATGTGAGAACAAAAAGAAGAAAGGGCATATTAGTAAAATGTTATTCCATTTATAACTTATATCATTAATTTCTCTCTTTAATTAATTAGTCAACCAAAGATTAATTATACTACATATAATCTACAAAACCTACACATATCAAAATTTTCCTACATGTACCCTACACGTTATAGAATTTTATCCTACACAGTCGAAATTTATCCTACACACCTCGAAATATATCCTACACAACTCGTAATTTATCTTACACAACTAGTAATTTATTCTACACTTTAAATTAATTTGTTTTTTTTATTTGGAAAAAGTATATATTTTGAAAAGGAGTTACAAATTTAATTTAGCTAGTTATTAAAGGGGAAGAATACAAATTAATGATTTATGTAAGTTTACCAATATACCCTTATATTAAAATTAAATACAAATATTAAATGAAGTAAAATAAAGCATTCTTATTGGTTGAAACTTCTTCTTTTTTCTTCTTACAAAAAAATTCTTCTCATTTGAACCCTCCACTATATATATATATATATATATATATATATATATATATATATAGGATAAGGCTAGGTAGAAAACCCTCCTTAGGTAGAAAACCCGGGAAACTCAAAGCTCCCGACATTTTTTTTTTGAAAAAAATAACACATGTAATATACATGTTTTTAAGAGTTTTGGGCCAAAAAAATCAAAAAAGCGCCGAAGGTTTTTTTTAAAAAAAAAACAAATTTCAGCAACTTTCAGCATTTTTTGTCCAACACATGTTACTCAACGAAGTTTTTGGAACTTGTTTATTTTTTTAAAAAAAAAGTACTCGGCGCTTTTTTGATTTTTTTGGCCCAAAAGTCTTAAAAACATGTATATTACATGTGTTATTTTTTTCAAAAAAAAAATGTCGGGAGCTTTGAGTTTCCAGAGTTTTCTAAGAAAGATAGGGTTTTTTGTCTAGCCCAACCCTATATATATATATATATTTCTCCGCAACTAAAAGCACACAAAAAAGAAAGAAGCTTTTAA
This sequence comes from Helianthus tuberosus, assembly GCA_030545235.1. Taxonomy (NCBI): domain Eukaryota; kingdom Viridiplantae; phylum Streptophyta; class Magnoliopsida; order Asterales; family Asteraceae; genus Helianthus; species Helianthus tuberosus. Next base: position 27,858 of record JARYGA010018067.1, read on the forward strand.
TTTTGAAAAGTCTATAAGGGGATGTTGAGTAAGATTTGATTATTGAGTGGGCGTTCCGTAAGATTTGACACTAGTAGTATTATCAAATGAAGTTCTGCTTCCCGCCATTTTTCAATCATGAGCCTCCTTTTTCAAGAAGTATTGTATAAAAAAAAAAGTACGGATAGTCCTTGTGGTTTGCTCTGATTTCACGTTTAGTCCCTACATTTTTCAAAATTACAGCTATAGTCCCTAATTTTGACAAATTTATTCTCGGATAGTCCCTGAAGCAGATGAAGGTTAGTTTTGTCAGTTAAATGAGTGTGAAATGACTTAAATACCTTTAAAGTAAAACAAAATAAGTGGGACACCCCACACCACCCACCTACCCACCTCTTTTCCCTCTTTCTCTTTCTTTGTGAACGACCAACTAGGGCTGTTCATGAGCCGAGCCGAGCTAGGCCAAGCTCGGGCTCGGCTCGATTATAAACCGAGCTGGCTCGGCTCGGATTTGAAACCGAGCTGAAAATCTAAGCTCGGGCTTGGCTTGGTTTTAAACCGAGCTGGCTCGCCTCGGCTTGGTTTGACTCAGTTTTAAAAATAAAAATTAATACATAGCTCTCAAAATTTAGTATTCTAAAATATTATTCAATACTTCAAAAGAACATATTCAAAATAAGTTCAACCTAATACATTACAAGCCAAAATCATGTTCAACAGCGCAAAATATGTTTTATATTTCAAGTAAATACAATATTTGTTCATTAGCACGACAATTAACCTTTAAATATGTCATAGATATCAAATTACAAGACTAAATACATGTAAATAATAATCACTTTTTTGTAATATATTATATGTATATAAAAATATATTATAAGTAAAATAATTCGAGCTAAGTCGAGCCGAGCTACCAAGCGAGCCAAACCGAGCCAATTTGGCTCGTCACGAGCCGAGCCGAGCTAGGCACACTTTCTAACCGAGCCGAGCCGGCTCGGCTCACTTTCAATCCGAGCCATATCGAGCGAGCTTTCTCAGAGCTAAATTCGAGCGAGCTTCGAGCGAGCTACGAGTCACGAGCTTTTTGGACTGCCCTACGACCAACCATCACCAACACCATTCTTCATTCATCTTCATCTCTACCAACACACACCCAACACCATTCAATCACCACCATTATCAAAACAACATTCAACCCTTGAAAATACTCTATGATTGGTTCCTCCATGACAAAAAAAAAATAATAATAACTCCATGACTTTAAAAAAGAAAAATCCTTTTCTCCATAAACAAAAAAATGTCCGGATTTGAATTTGGCCGGAAAATCAAGAACACGTTGTCGCAAATTCAAGAAAGATGTCCGGATTTGAATTTGGAGTTAAGAATCAGCCCACCTCATCATCAAAACAACAGTTCATCATCATTATCAATGGTACAAGCAGTAGCAGCACTGGTTATGATTTCTTAGGGTTGAAAACTGGTGTTTTGGTGTAACGCCCCAAAATCTGGATGTTAATATTTGTCGTGTGTTCCTATATGACACGTCCTGAAATTAATAACTAGGCTATTTAACCTAGTTAAGGGTATGGTCAAAAGTATTAAATGATGAAGGTAGTGTCGGTTATGTTTTAAAGGCAAACCCAAGGGGTTAAAGTGGAACAAGATGGAAGTTGAGTTATTAAAATGAAAGTTCAACACACACAAACACACACTTCGTGTGTGTTCACGAATGTTCAGGAGCTCCAAGAGCTCCAAACCCTAACTCAACTAAATCACCAAATTGAAGAGTGAATCGAGGCTCAAATTCAAGAAGGAACACGGATTAATGATCACCTTCACGAGGGGATCATAAGGTATGTCTTAAATCTAAGATTGGTGATCATGTGTGAAGTGGGTTATGTTCAAATCCGTGAGATAGTATGAAATTGATCATGTATAAGGGTTAGAATCATCGTATAGAACACGGGTTACGTATGGTTTGTGTTAATTTGATGATTAGAGGTGAAACCCGTTAGTTAGGGTGAAGATGATGTCTAGAATCACCTCCCATGTCCGAGCCTTGTTGAAAGATTGATGTATTATGTGGGTATGATGAATTCTTGTTAGATGAATTAGGAGAAATATGATGATGATATGTTTGATGTTTATTTGGGAATGATCCATGATGGTTAGTAGTAGGTTTTGATGGGTTATGTATGAGTTTAGAAGATTTATGCATGAATTAGTTGTATGTTATACTTGAAAGGTAGTACGTACATCAAGTGTATGATAAAATATATATAGTGTCGTCCGTATAGTCGATTATGATGTTACGGGTATATGTTGATAAGTCGATAGTTACATATGGTTAATAGTTGACTTTTGAAAGTCAACAAGTATAAGAAACATGATTTAACTCGTTGTGGTAAAAGCAGGATTGTAGGAAGTCGTTTGGGCATGTTATGTTAATATGCGTTAATTGTGATTACATGATGATGTACATGTGTTGGAAAGGATATGAAGTTGATTATATGTTTTATTCTTGTTAGAAATGACTAAGGAAAGTTAAGTGTGAAATATGCGATTGATATGATTGTTAACATGTACAAATGAGTATGCTAATAAAAGCGTGATTTCGATGAAATGAAAGCATAGGAATCACGTCGAGACGGGCTCAAGCATGAGGTGTTAACGGGTCAAGAAGAGGCAAGGAATCAGATACGAGCACGGACGCATAAGGTAAGTGATTTCCGTAATCACTTCTTAGTTCGATTAAGTAATAAAGTGTTTTAATTAATTAAACATGATGTTTGATGTCTAATATGTGTTGAAGTCTTTCGTCGTAAAAGATGGGATTAAAGTTGACCAAAATGCCCTTGATGGGTATTTTGGGCAAACGATCTTAAAAGTAGTTTAGAAACAAGTTATTCGATTAGTGTAATGTTTTGGACAAGTATGGAAGTGGGGAGTATGGTTTTGTTAGTCATAGACCAATTAATGCGCAAATACCCTTAACGGGTCAAAATAAGCATATGAACGATAATGTGTTAAGAGGATGCAAGACATCCAAGATGTTAGTAATTTATGATAGACGTCACTGATATTATTAGGTTTATAAGAAGTTATGGTAAAACAAACAAGTTATGTTGATGAATGCATGAACGGGTCGAAATTTGGTAAGCGGGTATATAAAGCCGAGAGCTTAAGTGAATATTTTCCTTAAACCGGATGTTGGATTTCAAGTTCATATGATAGAATGTGAATTTACAAGCATGTAGGAAGAAACGAGAGGTTAAACGGGTAAACGGTTCAAAAGTTATGCGCGTTTTAGTGCGTACGGACGACGAAACGTAGCTGCAGCAAGAAACACCTCTTAACTTAAGAGGAGTGCAAAAGAAACACCTCTTAACTTAAGAGGAGTGCAAAAGAAACACATCTTAACATAAGAGGAGTTCAACAGAACACCTTTTAACTTATGCGCCTCCCAAACATGATTTTGATCGTTCTTTTGACGTCTATGGGCTATAAATCTAAGTCTAAGTACCACGTATTTAATATATGGATATACAAGAGGTATGTAAGGTCTTGAACGTGTACGTAAGTGTGCATGTACATATGTAGACGTGTATTTAAGTATGTATGAAGGCACGTATGAGTGTATGAAAGTAAGTAGAGACGTAGTAATGTATGTACGTATGTAGATGTGTATTTATGTATATGTGAAGATACGTATATGTATATGTATATGTACATATGTAGAGACGTAGTAATGTATGTGTGTATATAGATATGTATTTGGTATATATGAAGGTACGTATGAGTGTATGCATGTATGTAGAGATATAGGAAGGTATGTACGTATGTAGATGTGTAGGTATACAAGTAAGAATGTATGTATGTATGTATGATAGAGATACGACGAGTAATACGTTATTAATAGTGTGTCTTGAGAATGAAAAGTAATGCAGGTACATTATCGAAGCCTCACCAGGATATGGATACGCAGATGAATTGCTTAAAGTCAGAAAGATAACGAAATGGGAAGTGTACGAGACTGAATCTTGTTTATGTATTATGTACTAATGTTATGAATGTATGTGGTGAGTGCAGGTTGTACGAATCACGGGCGGTTATCACGAGCAATAGAGATCGAAGACCGAGTCATAAGATAAATTGTACGGGGATAATTGACTATGTACTTTAGTAAACAGGACTTATACTTTATTTTTGTAAAAGATACATATTAAAACGAACTTTCAAGTAAGTCGAGATGTTTTTAATGAAAGAAATTTTTATGGCACAATTTTCCGCTGCGACTTTTTGTCAAATACGTATTAGGGTCTAACATTAGGACTACAGAAACATAGAGATGAAATGAATTCTCAATTCTCATTTGGATTTTCAGAATTATGCATGAATTTACACTATAACAAAATGGGGAAAAGAGATTTCTGTATTTTATCTCATCTTTGTCAGGATAATTTTTATATCCTTTTTTTTTTCTAATTTACAAATGTAAATTTACAATACTATCAAATTTTCTAAAATCGGATCCTGTGTTACAAACTTATATTTATTATAGAAGGATGTATGAAATTTCCTCTATTATTCTTTAAATAAATATAGTTTTAGCTACCTTCTGTTGTTTTTTTATTTATGAAATAATAGTGCAGCAGTATTTTATATATATAGTTTTCCAAGTACCATGAATAGTAAATTTAAATTTAAAATAATATATAGCTTTTTAATAATTTATTATATCAATATATTATTTTTTATATTTACTTTTACCTTTTAACATATTTTCATTTTTTCCTGTTTACTCTTTTTTATATACAGTTTTCGAAGAACAATGAATAGTAAATTTAAATTTAAAATGATATATAGCTTTTTAATAATTTATTATATCAATATATTATTATTTACTTTTAACTTTTAATATATTTTTATTTTTTCCTATTTACTTTTAGCATTTAACTTATTTTCATTTTTTTCCTTTTGTAAAACTATATTTTCTTTATCATTTATTTTTGTTTTTAATAATTTTTTTTCTTTTTTTTAAATCATCTTTTTTTGTCAATTAATTTGATATTTCTTTAATAACTTATATTCGTTAATTTTTTTTCTAAAAACTTAATTACGTAGTTGTGCTTAATTTTTACCCTTGATCAGTATAAGTTTTATTAAAAATGAATTTGTATTAGAAAAATAAAGTATTTATTTTGTATTGTAAAATGATACGATGATAAACTGAACCGATACTAACGGTTTGACTTTTTAAACAACATGCTACATTTTCAAATAATGTTTGTTTTACATTATCATTTGCTCCGTTTCGCCGCAACGCGCGGCAAAAAAAACTAGTTAATATTAAGTTTAATCAAAATACATATATAGTAATAGAAGAATAGTAATTCTACCAAGTTGATACTTTCATATTTTTTTATGGAGAAAAGGATTTGATTATTTTCAGGAATTGATGATTGTTCAGCAAATTGGTGTTCTCCGGTGAGGTAAAAGCTGAATTTGTGGTTTCTGTGTGTGTTTAATTGTTTATCTACTTTTAGTATGCTGGGTGCGTGGGCTGGGCTGGGGTGGGCTGGGGGTGGGGGTGGTGTGTATCACTTATTGTGTTTTACATCAAGGGTATTTAAGTCATTTCACACTCACTTAACTGAGAAAACTAACCTTCATCTGTTTCAGGGACTATCCGAGAACGAATTTATCAAAGTTGGGGACTATAGCTATCATTTTAAAACTGTAGGGACTAAAGGTGAAATCAGAGCAAACCACAAGGACTATTCGGTTACTTTAAAAAAAAATATCTAACTAATATAGAATAATATTATAATATATAATCATGTATCTTCTGTATGAGATTATTATATGTGCTGAATATCATTAAAGAAAATGCCTTTAATTATATACGCAACTTAGAATATCAAGAAATTCAACACAAACAAAAATACACTAAAAATATTGATATATTTACTTACAAACTAATGTATGATTGTTGTCAAAAAAAACAAATACAATCTTAATACATAGAGTTTGCGACAAAAATGTTAGGCATTGGTAATGCTTAGCCCAAAAGTGTTAATTAAATACATGGAGTATACATTTAAATCATATCTTTTATGAGTTTATGGTATAAAATTTAATTAGTAGAAGTTAGTGTATGATTTATGTAATTAATATTATAAAACAGACCGATACATTTAGGGGAAACGCCGCAGCGGTTCATTCCGGCAAGTATATAAACGCCGGTAGGGAGCAAAGTTTGAAATCCAACAATAGGTATTCAAGTTCTTCAACAAAAAAAATTGATTATGTAACATGTGTTCTTGACCTCCTGGGAAACTACCAAAAAATAATGTTCTCAGATTGAGACAAAGATGATTTAATTGTGTGTGCAATTTTGGATATCATGAAGTTTAACAGAGACAAAAAATACCATCAAAAGACTGCAAATAACCGAAATATATATAAAAGACATGAATTCCAGCAGATAAACAACTGATTTTTATTTCTTTAAAAACATCATTTGTTGTAACATGATTTGATGTGTGAGAGATACCAGTTTTATATAACACAAATTATTAATAGCTTATAAACTAACTATTTTCTTAGAATAAATAGTATAGTTTGCACTTAATATATAGGGTAAATTACATTTTTCGTCCTTTATGTTTGTACCTGATTGCAATGGATAGCCTTTAACTTCAATAATTACAGGCACGGTCCTTTATTTAGAAAACTCACTACACCTTACGTCATTTAGCACTAACTACGTTAAAATTTTAAGTTAAGTCTAATCAAATAAGGGCATTTTGGTCATTTCATGCTTTTATTTAAATGTTTCTTAATAAATAATAATTCAAAGTCCCTAATCCCCAATGTTTAAACACCAAAACCTGCAATTTCTTGTTAAACTCAAACAATCTAATCATCAAAAACATATCAAGCTTATTAAAATCACTTCAGACTTTGATATTTTTGTTCGATCCTTATGATTTCGTATCTGAATAACAACACCCAAATATGTTTCAGGTCCTACTTCAACCTGCAATCATAACCTCATTGATACAAAAAACTTCAACTTGATGATCTTCACCTTTTTATGTTTTCAACATATTTTACAGAAATATATGTTTCAGGTCTCCTTCAACCTGCCTCAGATCTAAACCTCAGATCTGCGCAGAGAAATATGTTTCAGGCCTCCTTTAACCTGCCGCAGATCTAAACCTCAGATCTGCACAACAATCTCTCCGACACTCCCACCACCTCATCGCTACCGTAATCCGCAACAACCTCTCCACTATCATCTCCGGTATCATATTCGAGCCCTAAAATCGGTTTGTATTGAAGCTCAGATCTGCGCAGAGAAATATGTTTCAGGCCTCCTTTAACCTGCCGCAGATCTAAACCTCAGATCTGCACAACAATCTCTCCGACACTCCCACCACCTCATCGCTACCGTAATCCGCAACAACCTCTCCACTATCATCTCCGGTATCATATTCGAGCCCTAAAATCGGTTTGTATTGAAGCTCCAGCGAGATGCTTGGTGTGAGGGTCAAGAAGATGCAGTCGGTTGTCTCCGATGACCCACAATCTTTTCCGGTCGGTTGTCTCCACAACCTACAAACACGTTTTTTTTTTATTTCAGCCAGAGACAGAGATGATGCAACCTGTTTTGATTTAGGGTTTGGTTTGGGGATTGGGGATTGGGGGTTTTGGATTAGGTTAGTGGGTATTGTGGTGAAGAAGATGAAGGGAGAGAGAGCGTGGGAGAGAGAAAGAAAATGGTGGCAGTAGTGAATCGGTGGCGGATCAGTGGTGCTGGCACACATCGGTGAGTGGGGTTTTGGATTAGGTTATGGCGGTGGGGCTTGATCGGTGGTGCTGGCATTCGGTGGTGCTGGCATACGTCGGTGATGGTGTTGTGGCTCAATTTGATGGCGGCGGCTGGGATAAGGTGGTGGTGGTGGTGATAGAGGTTGGATGAAGAGGGAGAAGGGGGTTGAAGACAGGAAGAAGATGACCACATATGGATTTACGTGCATACATTTATATATTTTTTTCTTTTTTTTAATATATGGGTAAAATTACCAAACTGCCCTCATGTGCAAGGCACATGATTAGACTTAACTGAAAAATTTAACCTTGTTACTGCTAAAGGACGAAAAGTGTACTGAGTTTTTTAAATAAAGGACTGTGGCTGTAATTATTGAAGTTAAAGGTCATCCATTGTAATTCAGTACAAACATAAAGGATGAAAAGTGTAATTTATCCTAATATATATCCACTAAAGTTGTTTGCATTTTCACACATTAAAATAACATTTCATTCGAAACCCACCTTCCTCGAACGTTCCCTTTCGCCGAAGGTTTGTATTTCCGTCCCATCACCGGTGACATTTTTGATAATTTTACTTTATAATCAAGATGAATCGGTATTGAACGGAATAATAAATCAGAAAATAATAGAACTTGGCTAAGCACCCAAATTTTATTAATGTCAAGAAACTATCACAAAACTTGACTCATACAATCCCTAATACCCAAAGCATGGTATTTATAATATAAACACACATATTAGATTATAACTAGGATTGCTAAAAATCTATCTATTTTAGGACATGATAATAATAATTAATTATCCACTCCTTAATTAGTTTCCTTGCCTTGCACGCAAAGGAACCTTTAATTCAAAATTTCCAACAATCACCCCCGGAATTTCGAACTCGTATCTGACAAGTCTTCAACTCCAAGCGTTTCAGTCATCTCCTTGAACTTGATCTTCCCAAGAGCCTTCGTCAAAATATCCGCCTTTTGATCAATGCCACTAACATGCTCGACCACGATATCTTCACGATCAACACATTCCCGAATGTAGTGAAACCGGGATTTAATGTGTTTGCTTCTTCCATGGAAAACCGGGTTCCTTATGAGAGCTATCGCCGATGTATTATCAACACGTAACACCGCCACTTGAATTTTCTTGTCGAGTAATTCACCAATTAATTCCTTTAGCCAAACCGCCTGACACGCGGCTGCACTAGCCGCCATATACTACGCCTCACACGATGATAAAGTAACTGTAATTTGCTTTTGAGAACACCAAGTAATTGGGGAAGACCCAAAATAAAACACGTGTCCCGTAGTACTTCTTCCATCGTCCGGATTTATGTTGTGACTACTATCACTGTAACCGACCAACATATTTTCTCCTCGAGTATAGGTAATGCCATAACTAAAAGTACCTTTTAAATAGCGAAGAATTTGCTTGATGAGAGCTGCATGAGATTGCTTCGGGCATTGCATGTACCGACTAGCTACTCCGACCGAAAATGCCAAATCTGGTCGAGTCTGTAAAAGGTACCGGAGACACCCGACAATCTTTCGATATCTCGTTGCATCAAAATCTTCTTCTTCTTCAAATTTAGGAACTTCCACGTTCGGGTCTATGGGAACACTAGTAGGATTGCAGTTAATCATACCGGCTTCCGTCAGTATTTTCTTTGCATATGCCTCTTGCTTAATTTTTATCCCGTCCTTGCTCTGCGACACTTCAATTCCAAGATAATAAGTAAGCTTTCCCAAATCCGACATTTCAAAGTTTTTAGCCATCCCGCGCTTAAACTCCATAATAAGTTTCAAATTTGAACCCGTCACAATTAAATCATCCACGTACACGCCGATTAATAAGACGTCCGTTCCAACGGTTCTTCGGTATACGGCTTGTTCTTGCGAGCACCGGTGAAATTTCATATCTAATAAAATATTATTTAATTTCGTATTCCACGCACGTGGGGCTTGCCTTAACCCGTATAACGCCTTCGATAATTTATAGACTTTATGCTCTTCGCCTTTTTTAACGAACCCTTCCGGTTGAACGACATAAACTTCTTCTTTTAATTCGCCATGTAGGAACGCGGATTTAACATCTAGATGATGTAATTCCAACCCTTCATTCGCTGCGAGAGATAAAAGTAACCGAACTGTTTCAAGTCGAGCAACTGGCGCGAACACTTCGTCAAAATCGACTCCGGATTGCTGAACATAACCCTTCGCCACGAGTCTAGCCTTGTGTTTATTTAGTGAGCCATCCGCGTTTCGCTTAACCTTGAAAACCCACTTCAATCCAATCGCTTTTGCACCACGCGGTAACTCGGTTAACGACCACGTATTGTTTTTATTTATTGATTCGATTTCTGCGCGCATTGCTTTCATCCACTCCGGTTTATTTTTGGCATCATTAAAATAAGTCGGTTCGTCATCCGCAAGAAATAAAAAATCTTCATCAATAGAACTCGAATTTAAAACATAATCGTTAAAACGTACCGGGGTAACCGTAGCGCGATTCGATCTACGAACAACTGGCTCGGGCGTAACAAAATTATTTTGTGCTGAACTGGATCTATCTGGCGCATCACTATTTTCACTTGTATGAACCTGATCATACCCATGTGGGCCTTCACGAATTGGACTTGAAAACCCACTGTTCCACTTTAAATTTTGTGAACTAATTTTTCCATTCTTGGTCTTTGCTGAGATAACTCACGTGACCCTTGCACTATTAGATTATTTGTAGACAGTGGGCCATGTGGGCTAGATGAGGTGCCATCATAGGATGAAGTGTTTTGCCCATCACCATTGTCACCGTTTGAGTCACTTGAGTTTGACATACTTGAACCACTACTAGATTCGCTTGTCTCCGTATTTACCGAGCCAACTCCCGTATCGATTACACAATCAAACTCTACCCAAAACATACCCGGTTCGCGAGACTCTTCGTTATTAAAAACAATATTTTTTCCCCAATTCCAACCACGCATTTCATCAAACTCCGTATCCCCGTCTCGACCCACAACAATTCTTCGAGTCGTTGGATTGTATAAACGATACGCCCCCGAACCTTTTTCGCTTCCAAGATAAACTAGACGAGTCGAACGATCGTCTAATTTTGGAAGATGTCCGCCAACAATTTTCAAATAAGCGGCACATCCGAAAACCTTAAGAAATTGAAGATCCGGTTTCTTTCCTTTTAACATCTCGTACGGTGTTTTGTCTTCGTGTAACGCTCGTGTTGGAATTTTATTTATTAAATTGGTTGAGTGCCTCACCGCCTCCCCCCACATAAAATTAGGAACTTTTCACGCTTTTAATATACTTCGAGTCATCTCCATTAAGGTACGGTTTCGCCTCTTCACCGCCTCGTTTTGTTGAGGTGAATATGGAGCGGTTAAGTGTCGAATAATCCCTTCGTTTTCACAGAACCGATTGAACTCATGAGACGTAAATTCTCCCCCTCGATCGGTTCGAAACGTCTTGATTTTTCTACTAACTTCCACTTCCACCATGACTTTAAACTTTTTGAAGGTTTCAAACGCGTCACTTTTTTCCTTCAAAAGAAAAGTCCACATGAAACGTGAAAAATCATCAACTAAGACAAATACATACCTATTTCCCGCTATTGTGCTCGGAGAAATTGGACCGCATAAGTCTCCATGAATAAGTTCCAAGGCACGCGTTGCCCGAAACGACGCCGTCTTCGGAAAAGATTGTCTCGTATGCTTCCCGACTAAGCACGAATCACATATTTGATTTTCATGATTGATTTTTGGCATCCCCACGACCATATCTTTATTCACCAATTGTTTCATGGACTCGAAATTTAGGTTACCAAGTCTCGCGTGCCATAACCAATTTTCATTATCAATCCGAGCTTTCAAACAAACGGGTTTTCCAACTTTTAATTTAATCGTATAAAGACGATTTTTAGATCGAGTAACATTCATTAATACCTTGCCTTGAGCGTCACGCATTAATAAATAATCGTCTTTCATACGAATATCACATCCACACTCCGTTGCTTGACGGAGACTAATTATATTACTACGTAAATAGGAATATAATAAATATCGGTCATTAACCTTTGCTCCCCCGTTTTACCCATTAGTAATATAGACCCTTTCCCGCATATTTCGACTTGAGACCCATCCTCGAATTTAACTTTGCCACCAACACGCTTATTTAATTCAGAGAAAAAAGATATATTACCCGTCATATGGTTACTCGCTCCATTATCCAAATACCACAAGTCTTTTTCTTCCAAACCATTCTCGTAATTTTTTGGAATGACCTTTTCTTCATTCAAGTAAACGATTTCTTGAACATCTTGCACCATAAACAAAGACGGGTCAATTTCTTCCGTATCGATCAAGTTTGCTTGTTTCTCTTTCTTTCGCTCTGGACATCTCGAAACAAAGTGACCGAACTTGTCGCATCGAAAGCATTGAACCTTCGAATAATCCTTCTTTCCTTGTTGTTTATCCCCTTCGTTGGACCCGTTTTGTGACCCGCGATTTTGACCGGATTGGTTTCGACCGCGTCCACCACCACCACGTCCACGGTTCGAGCCTTTCCCGCGTCCCCTACTCAAATCGCGTGAAGTCTGTCTAGAACTTAAAAAGGCATTAGAATTATTAAACATTAGTTTCGTTTGAGTACCTTGATTATCCAACTGCAATTCTTCATCTTTTATGCGTTCTTCATACGCCTTTATTCGACCAACGACATCGTCGAATGCAAATGTTTTTAGATCCACAAGTTGCTCAACTGAGGCTACCATATGGATGAACCGCCTTGGTAACCACTGAGAAACTTTTTCACGATCCTTTGTTCCTCTATTATAGAACCGAGAGACGCCGCTTTTGAAGACATTCCAGTTAACTGGCTAGAAAACTCATCAACTGTGCTAGAATCCTTCATCTTCAACGCCTCAAATTCTGACATGAGTGTCTGTAGTCTTGCCTCACGTACCAGATCGGCTCCCAGATGGCGCGCTTTCAGTGCATCCCACATCTCTTTTGCCGTCTTCATATTACCAACTTGCAAGATCTGTTCTTCCGGTATGGATTGAAACAACAATGCAATCGCCATATTGTTTTTCTTCACATCGGTTTTAGTTCCGAGTTCAATGGCCTCCCACACGCCATGAACGTTAAAAATCGCGCGAATACGCAACGCCCAAATAGTATAATTAACCTTATTCAACATCGGGCATTGAAGTGCTGTTGAATTTGGAACCAATTTCTCGGTATTCGAGCCGCTACCGCCATCGCTTCCAACCATATTTTTCTTTCGTCGACTATACGTATGAGAAAACGAACCCGGTGTAACTGGTTCAGTTTCTTCCAGTCTACACGATTAATTCCCGAGTTTCAATACGAACGCAAACCCGAAAAATAAAGCAAAGCTATTTTTTGTCTTGAACTTAAAAAATCCAAAACAAAAAACCTTTTTTAGGGACGAAAAATAATGATTTTAAAAAAAATATTAATTTTTTTTGTGTTTTTTATATTTTTTTAGGTATTTTTGGTTGTGTTCACATCGTTTCTCGTGGTTCTCGCAATAAAGGGTGGCTCCTAACGGATCCTTATCCTATATATATATATATATATATATATATATATATATATATATATATATATAGGGTCAGGATTTAGAGAAAACGGTGGAAAGTGTGAGAACGGTGAGAACGCTTATGGATCGTCCGATCAAAACAATCTATGGACTAGATTGGCGCGGTGGCGTTTTCGCAAATAACACGAATTCTATTAAGTGGACGCGCTTCATTAAGGGTAAAAGGGTCTTTAGACTTCTCTACCAAAAACGCCAAACTAATGAATTAAACGCCATTACGGGTCAAAACACATCCCTATATAAACAAAACATCTTAGAAATTCATTAAACACACCTCCCGAACCGGAAACACCATATTTACTACTATATACCATTCATCTTAGAAACGCCAAAAAACCCAAAACATCAAACACACCAACTCAAAACGCCATATTTTACTATATACCAATCGTCTTAGAAAACGCCAAAACACTCAAACATCAAACATTTCCTCGGTAAAATGCCAAAATGGCAAACATCGTTTCTTGTATATTCAATATTGTTCTACGCGAAGTTTCGCAGAATGCATTCTTCCCTGAGGTGCTGTGACTCAATAACATTTTGCTACATGAGATGGACAAATCTTCAACAAAAAGATGCTGGTGTCAGACTTATGTCATTTTTTGTGTTTTGTTATTGATGAATATTATAATGTCATGAAGAGACAAATGATATTGATGAGTGGTTTGAAGATAAATATTCAAACAAAAAACTCTCGTCATTTTGTCTTTCCAAACGGCCACAAAAAAGCCTACCTCAATAACAAAAACTCACGCATGCCATAGTCAAACCGTCAGTGAACATGTTTCAAAAAAGAAAGAGACTGATGACAGTGAAGATTTGGAAGATGAATTGCTTCTATTTTTATTTTTTTAATTTTCTTTTCTGTTGTTTGTTATGTATTTTTCAGCTAAGAACAAAAAATACATTATTTTAATAAAAACGCCAAACAGACATAATGATTGTGAAACGCCATAATGCAATAAAACGCCAAAAACTTCCAAACTATAATAAAAGGAATTTGGACAAGTAGTAATAAAAGCTAAAAACGAAAAAAAAAAAACGCAAAAAACTACTTAAAGCCATTAAAAACGCCAAACTTGGAAGATGACACGTCTATCACACTAAAAACTCATAAAAAGCTGAACAAAAACAGTAAAAATACACACAGTAACTGAAAAGACGGCTGCTTTATTAATATCATTTATTATAAATAAAATCACGCCTAAACTACGCCCAAAAAACATCCTATAAGAGAGACGTCTCTGCACAATCAATTGATCACACCAAAAAACAATGCCATGTTTCCTATAAACCATTCACTTTAAAACGCCAAAAAAAAGTTAAAAAAGCCACAGATGGGAAACCTCGTTTCTTCTATATTGAGTATTGCTCTGAATGAAGTTTCACTGAATGGATTCTTCTCTGAGGTGGGTATCTCTATAAGCTTTTGCTGAATGAGATGGACAAATATTCATGAAAAAGAGATTGATGACACTGATATGTCGTCATGTCACTTTGTTCTTGATGGATATATGGATGGCATGAAGGGATCAATACATTCGAGCAGGCATTGATCTTCAACATGCCACCAAACAAGTATATATCAATTATCATTCTCGTTAACAGAAAAAATGGATGAAGTTAACCCAGGGACGTCCTCGAGAATCATAAAAATCTTTTGGGCCTTTTGTGAGACAAAAAATTGGGCCCCCTCCCTATAATATAAACATATAAGTTATATATTCAAAAACCACAATACGACAATATTTAGATAATTGTTATAAAATAAACAAAACAATAGTAGTGTAACAAAATGATCGAACTAACTTACTTAAACAAATCGTGAGGCTCATCTAACGTTTTTAGAATAAATTATCTAGATAAAAAGACATTACATAAGACCTTGAAATTTTAGAAAAGAACATAACGATTTATTTAGAACTAACATATTTAATTTAGTGACTGTTTAAGAAAAACACATAGAAGTGAACCTTAGTGTTTGTTTAAAACAACATATCTAATTTAGTGATTGTTTAAAAAAAACACATAGAAGTGAACCACAGTCTCTTAAGTGACGATTGGGTTCTAAAACAAAAAATAAAAAAGTCAAATGCTTGAGGCTCCCTAGGATCGAACACAGATCCTCATACTTCAATCATGCTTTAGAAACAGCGCATAACCAGGTGAATTAGCTCACGATATTTGTTTTTATAAATAATTAATAATATATAATTAGTACATATAATATATACTTTTTAAAAAAAAAAACTTCGGGCCCCTTGGTAATTTGGGCCTCGTGCCGTTGCCCGACTTGCACAGGCTCAAAACCGGCTCTGAGTTAACCCGGTGGACTAAAATGGCAACGGCGAAACCTTTTTTGACTCAAAGACGAAAAATGAAACATTTGGACTAAACTGGTAAAATGATCCAAACCATAGAGACTAAAATGGCATTTAACTCTAATTTTTATTTTTTATGTGAGACAAATGTCATCATAACTGTATGATAATAAAATCACAGATAATTTTTTTTTTATCCGCAACGAAAAGCACAAGAAAAAGAAAAAGAAAGAAGCTTTTAGTTTTGAAAAGTCTATAAGGGGATGTTGAGTAAGATTTGATTATTGAGGGGGCGTTCCGTAAGATTTGATACTAGTATATAATTTAATCAAGTGAAGCTCTGCTTCCCGCCGTTTTTCAATCAAGAGCTTCATTGTCAAGAAATATTGTATAAAAAAATATCCAACTAATATACAATAATATTATAATATATAATATGTATCTTTTGTATGAGATTATTATATGTACTGAATATCATTAAAGAAAATGCCTTAAATTATATACGCAACTATAGAATATCAAAAAAATTCAACACAAACTAAAATACAGTAAAAATGCTGATATATTTACTTACAAAATGTATGATTGTTGTGAAAATTATTTCAAAAAAAAAAAAAAAAAACAAATACAATTTTAATACATAGACTTTGCGACAAAAAATGTTGGCATTGGTAATTCTTAGCCCAAAAGTGTTGAATACATGGGGTATACATTTAAATCATATCTTTTGTGAGTTTATGGTGTAATAGTTAATTAGTAGAAGTTAGCGTATTATTTATGTAATTAGAACTATATGTGTTCTTGATCTCCTGGGAAACTACAAAAGAAAAAAATAGTGACTTAATAATGTTCTCAGATTGAGAGAAAGATGATTTAAATGTATGTGCAATTTTGGATATCATGAAGTTTAACAGAGACAAAAATACCATCAAAAGACTGCAAATAACCGAAATATATATAAAAGACATGAATTCCAGCAGATAAACAACAGAATTTTATTTCTTTAAAAACGATCATTTGTTGTAACATGATTTGATTTGTGAGAGATACCAGTTTTATATAACACAAATTATTAATAGCTTATAAACTAACTATTTTCTTAGAATAAATAGTATAATTTGCACTTAATATATATTCACTAAAGTTGTTTGCATTTTCACACATTCAAATAACATTTCATTCGAAACCCACCACCTTCCTCGAACGTTCCCTTTCGCCGAAGGTTTGTATTTCCGTTCCATCACCGGTGACTTTTTTGATAATTTTACTTTATCAGCCAAAATTTGTATCCAAACAGACCCATAGCACCACAATTTTACTTTATAAGCCAAAGTTTGTCCAAACAGACCCTTAGCACTATTTTACTTTATAAGCCAAAATTTGTATCCAAACAGACCCATAGCACCACGGAACACATTTTCTTCGGACGGTTGGTACCACGAAAAGGGTATTTTCGTAATGTTACAAGAAGTTAATAAACATAAACAAACAATACGTCAATACATAAACCTTCTTCTTTCCAGTCGCTTAAACCTTCTTCTTTCTTTCTTACCACGGGGGCTTCAAACACATAAGAAGAAGATCATTTTGCAGGTTCACAAATCACAACACCTTGATAGTATCAATCAAGTTGATTGGAAAAACGAACCTTGAGTAACATCAGATCTCATGGCGGACCACGGAGAAGATGATTCAAGCATCCTTACCCCGGCATCATCAGAACCAACGCTTACCGTTTCCGTCCACCATCCCTCCGACCCTGCTCGGTAAACCTTCAAGTCTTCAGCTACCATCATTTTTTCTTTTCTTTTCATTTATATAGGAGTTAATCTCAATTCTCAAGCGCTAACATTATATTTTCCTCAAGGGCTTTTGCACCCGTTCCACACCCGCCCGAGCCACCCACGCGGATAGATGGAGATGTCCTCATGCTTGCTGCAACTGTTGAAGATCTCACCGCCAATTCACTCCCCCAGTAAGTTTAATTACCCTGCTACTCAAGATGCTCTGTTTTATAGCTTTGCCTTAAAATCGGTGACTCTGATTCTATTTGAAGATAACTGGATTGCCCCTTTTTTTTTTGAAGGTCTGGATCAACCAGCATCCAGAATCAGATCGAAATGACATCCGTGGTCACAAACTCTGACCCAAATGTTATACCAAGAGATGACCAGCAGCAAATCCCACGGTAATTGTAATAAGGTTTTACTTGTGCTTGTTAAATTGTTTCCCTTTTGAAGGTTTCATTGAGTTTTTATCTTCCGATATGCATAGCGATTTGTATCGTTTAATTTCATTTAATTAATTGATCAATGTCACAACTCTACCACTGGGCAGCATGAGAAGCCGCAGATTGGTGAGAGACAACGGCTATGATTCTTTCCGATTTAACGAAGCCTCTGCTAGTAACAATGCACACATGCTCGTCCCACTCTCAAGGAATCCACACATCCAACAATTTTCTTTCCGATTTAACGAAGCATCTGCTAGTAATTCACAGCCTATTCAGTAAGTTTTATACAAAGATTTGATATATCCATGGATCATCGATATACGTATATGATTTTCTGTGCATTATCCATTTAATTGTGGACAGACAAGGAAGTTGATTTGAATTTTAGTTTATGATATTCCATGATCACACCAATTAATTATTAACTTCCATAAACAATGTGTCACATTTGTAAACAAGTATCACTGACTATATGTATAATAAATGTGAGTATTTTGCTGATATGTATTCTTGTTTTTTCTTACCAGGGCACGTCCTCAATCAAGTCCTAAATTTGCTGCATTGTTGCTTGGTCCCTATCTAGCCGCTGTTGTATTCCTTACGGGAATGATTATAAAGGAAGGGCACGCTCTTTCTCTTGTTTCTGTTCTTTTTTTGGTCATCTCTCTGGGTGCTTATCTGATGGCTATTCTGGTTCTCTGTATTTTGTTTTGGATGTATGAGCATTTAGGCAACTCATACCCGTCTCATCAGTTAAGGTACCTTCACTGTTACAGGAGCCTAAAACACGCTTATTACTTCTTGTGCATTTTGGCAGTAATTTTACTTTTGCCGGTGTTATTTATCTCTGTCCTTCACCTTCACTCTCATCTTGCCCCGCAAACTCAAACTCACCATCACCATGGCCCTCAAACTTACCCTAACCTTGTCACTCACCCTGCCCCTCATACTCAAATTCACCCTCACCCTCACCTTCACCATCACCATGCCCCTAACTTTGCCACTCACCATCACCCTGCCCCTCATACTCAAACTCACCCTCACCCTGCCCTTAACTTTGCCACTCACCATCACCCTGCCCCACACACTCACACTCACACTCACACTCACACTCAAACTCACCCTAACCTTGCCCCTCACCCAAATCCTGCTCCTAACCTTGACTCTCACCCTAACATTTCCCCTCAAACTCAAACTCACCCTGCCCCTAACCTTGCCCCTCACCTTCACCCTGCTCCTAAGCTTGCCACTCACCCTCACCTTGCCCCTGAAATTCACCCTCACCCTCAATATCACCACCATCATTAAATCGGGTGCACTTTATTTATTGTAAGATCTTAAACCTTACTTGAAACTAGATATACTTTATTTATTGATCTTGATGCAATAGTTGATGTGTTCTTGTAACAGAATTTATGACACGCATATACATATATATCATAGGTTTTGTCGTGCTCATATTTGAAATTGATTATAATTATAGACTATACTTGCTGTCCGTCGTCTTGTTGGGTTACACTTGGTAAATGAGTCTGATACAAAAGGCACATAAAGTGGCATCAAAGTGAGCCTCTTATTATTATGTGTGTGGTGCTTAGGAGTTGGAATGACCAAATAAGTGACATTCCAAATTAGTTGGTGGCATAAAGTGCATCAAACGCTTTTGAAATAGTGAGAGATGATAAAGGAAAAAATAAATAATATCATAATCATAAAGGGGACGGGTTACTACAATTGAGACACCGTGAGCCGTGCATGCAAAGGAGACAACATCATGGTTAGGTTGATGATATCCCTTATTACAACCATGTCGATTCAAGCCATGACAAATGAGACAAACAAAGTGTGCTATAGCTTGTTCAAGAGATTAAAGATTGGGGAATCGGAGGTCCTAGACTAAAACTTGGCTAGTCAATAATAAATTAAAGATAAGCTCGATTTCGGTTGAGGATAATAATCTAACCAACCGAACAATGCACATCGTGGTAATGTCTGTGTTTCCCGCAGCATCGCGCGCACACCTATCAGTTATTAACCAAAACCGGTTATCGTTGAGTAATAATTAAATCATTAACCTAAACCAAACCGAAAACAGACGAAACCGAACCGAAATCAACAAAACTGAATTAACTAAAAAATGAAAACCGAATTAACCAAAAACCGGTTATCATTTTTTTTACTCTCGTTTAACAAAAATTAGATGAACCGAATCGAATCGTTCATATTTTCATATATTTCTAGCTTTTGATGTATATCTATCACAATGATACTACAATTAATATTATATGAATAATAAAACTACCAAAAGTGAGTATTGTAATACGATGTGTCGCTCACGCCGTATCACACGAGCATCCTGTTAGTATATTTTAATAGAGTTACCCTTATCCTTTATATATTCTAATACACTTACAAAATAAGACTTAATGTTCGAAGAATACATTTTTTTTTTTTGTATAAGGTAGTAAGGATTAGTTTGAACACATGTAATCAAAGACACAACATAAAGGTAAGAATCACATATGATGTTCATAAGTTTTTATCAATTTCTCTAAACTAATTAAATAAAATAAATTATTACAACACATACGTAAATTAAAAGGGGGAAACCAATATATTGCAGAGCATTATAAAATACCTTGACTTGAAGTGGGTTGGGTGGACAAAATCGGCAAAATCCAATTAAATGATCTTGGTTAAGTTTACTTTAATGTCGCTTCGATACAAGAGACATTTCTAAAAGTGGTTTAATGTAATAAAAAAGATGTTGGTTTTAAGTTTACTTTAATGTCACCTTATGGGGTCCGCTTTGATACAATAGACATTTCTAAAAGTAGGATTAGACACGAGAAATAGAGAATGGTTTAATGTTGGATCATTAGATTAAACAAAATTAGGATATAGATTTTTTGTTTGTTACTATGAGTCATTTTCCAATCCGGTTACATATTATTTTTATTTTTCGATAAGAAAAAATTAAAAAATTGAAGAATCATAATTAGCTATTACAGAAAATTGAAATCGAATGCGTTTAGTGTTAGTGGGATAGAATTTGGTGTTGTTACAAGAAATTGAAGGTATTAGGTTTCCAATAGTCAAAATTTGTGCTTTTTATCCTTTTGCATGTGGTGTCTAAGAATTGGTGGCAGACATTCTATTTTAATATGATGTGGACGTCCCGTGTTTTTTTCTTTTGAAGGTTTGAACTTCCCAATAGCTTGAATTGACGATGATTCAATCATCGTGGACAGCACACTACAAAGTAATTTCTTTTAAAGGTTTAGGTTGTTTTCCCACCAAGTATCCTTTTTGAAGGTTTCATTTTTATCAATGACTTAGAATTGTGTTTTATACAAAGATTTGATTAATCAGATACGGAATAATTAAAATACCATTAGGTATCAAGCTATCAATATACTTTCCCTTCAAGGTGAATTAGCAGTCTCATGACCTTTCAAATTAAAGTTTATGGGTTCGAGTCTCGCTTGCACCAAAATTGTTTTGGGTTGAATCAGATGTTTTACTACAGTGGGCCTTTGAGAAGTGGGTTTCCTCCGAAATGGGGGCAGGCCGGGTCACTAGTGTTGTTTACGTTTACGGGCGTAAGTGGCCTTCTGCCATTGGATTTACCAGGGTGATCGGGCTTCTATTGATATCCCGCTTCCCGGGTCACCAGAACTACACAGTTCTTGACCACCGATCAAAGAAAAAACAAGCTCCCCGCTAATACTGTCTTCTTCTTTCCTTGCTAGACAGGACAAGATTCAAAGTCTCACCGCTTTGACTAATCTTCTTCCGTCCGTCTACCGGCAAATTCCTATCGAATACTTCTGCTAAAAAGAATAACCTACACCGATTTTTCCATTCTTATCATTGGCTGGAAGGACAGGGTCTTGATATTACTTGCATTGAAAATTGCTAATGCTATGAAGTTTACCACCACCGAAACGAACGAAACTGATCACCTGTCACCACCCATTTTTTCAACAATATTCCCAGTGATAACGGCTGACCCGAACCCCCGTCCCTTTACTTTATGTCAATCAGATTGAACTCTTCTTTGATCGTATTTTTACCACCATGTCTGACTCCTCCATGATATGCCCCTGCTAATATCAACCACCAACAAAAACAACAACCACTTGTTGTTTTGTCCCTCAGTCGTCAAACGAATCCATAAGCCCCTCGCTCTTCTGTTTTTTCCACCACGCCCGTTGGATTTTCCGCCAAAAAACAATCGAACTCCTCGATGCGATTTTTCTCTTTGGCAAGAAAGAGTCTCCGACAAATAATGTTGGGTTTCCGTGGTGATCGGTTACAATTTTATTTATCAAAAACCCGGTTCAATAAATTATAGTTAATTAATTAAGCGAGTTAATTAATCAAACGCAGCGGAAATATAAACAAATGATCAACAAAGCGAAACCCGACAGGATCCGGTTACATGCAAATACGAGCACAGTGAAATATATATAACTACCGATGAGAAAGATATACCTCGGTTAATGACTAACCAGTCGAGACACCGAGGTTCAACGAACAAGTGCTAGTAAAGGAACCAACGAAACGCGACGAAGGAGGTGGCGCCAAACGGCGGCCAACCGCGGCAAACAGCGGCGGTAGCAGGGCAGAGGCGGAGGTGGCCAGCGGTCTTGCGGCTGTTCTGGCCGGCGGCGGTCTTGGCCGGTTGTGGTTGTAGTGTTGTGAGAGCCTTCTTATTTTGTTCATCCAACCTCTAAAATGCAAGACCAACCATCCTTAAATAGAGAATGGAGATCTACGCATGTTTGCCAAGTGGCGGACATGCATAGTGCATGTAATGCCATTGGCCGAGATGTAGGTGTGCGATAAGTGGCGATGCAAGAGTGCATGCGCGACAAGTGGCGTAGAAGAGTGCTCTTGTCTCACCCGGTCCATGTAACTGTAACAACTCTCATCAAAAGACCTATTTCTTATTATATTTTGCCCAATAGGAAACCCTAATTGAGACCCCCAAGTAATCCTGTATAACCCCTAAAATTTTCAGAACAATCGGAATTAGGATCAGGGCCCCTAAAACTCAGGGGGGGGGTATTCCCTATTTGATATTATCAACACAGTTTCTTGTCAAACGCGAAATTCTTCAAACCGTCGACTCACCTGAGCTACTAAGACACGGGGCTACCCTATGCTAGGGTGGTACCCCTCGCGCCACGCGACGGCCCCTCGCGCCACGCGAGGGCGCCATTTTTCCAGTATATTCAGGGGTTTGGCACTTAGATTTCTGCGTTGGTTCGACGTAAAAACTCAATTCATACGTTGAGATATTGTCTGATTACCACCAAAAACACACACTAGCATGAATTATGTCGCAACAACAGGGTAATAACTCGATCGCTGCTACGATTCAATGTCCGATCGATTAAAACTATCCGATGAATGTTTAAGTGCTGCTCAAATTAGGGTTATACTTTGTCATTCGTCGTGAATTCGATGGATGTTTAAGTATTGCACTTTGTCATTCGTCGGGAGGGTTTTTATCTCGTGAGTTATCGTAAATGATGTATTAGTTACTGACCTAGTTCGTGTGCATTATTGTTTGAATTAGGTTAACAGGCTTATCAGTAGGCTAAACTCTGCCCGTTAAACTTGCAATGTGAGTCATTCTCTTTTTATCAATAATGTTTTACAATACTCCAAGTATTTTCAAAAGTTATAATTACAGGGATTAAGTCGTGGTTATCTTGAATCACTGGCTAGTGGGGTATTGTGCACAGTACTAATTTCTCACGGTTAGGCTAATAAATCCTAACAGTGATAATCGTCACTACTTGGGTGAAAGGACCCAATAGTGGCATGACCATCGTCACCAGGAGGTGACACGGCGCCAGATAAAAATAAGATAAAAGCCATTGTAATCGCTCTTATGCTGTAATTTATAACTATGTGTCATTTTATCGAAATGAATGATTCACCAGTATTTCCCCGCTGATAAAATATTTTTAAAACATGTTTCAGGTAACTACTGTGAACCAAGGAACAGTGCTACAGAGCACTAATAAAGCTTGAAGTAGTGGCTCAGTTAAAGAAATAAACATGTTTTGTAAATCAGGGAATTTCCTTGTGAAATTCCTTTATTGTAAATTACGGGGTTTAGCCCGAATTACGAAATAAAATAATCGGGCATTTCAATTTTTAAAAAATCCTGCTAAAATCTTCCGCTGTCAACTCAAATTAATAAATACCACGGGTTTCTGTCCCGTGGCACCTGGACCGGGTCAAACCGGGACGAGGGGCCGTGACAGAAAAAGGTGGTATCAGAGCCACTGATTTAAGTCAATTAAGTATTTAGAAATACTTAATTTTTCTAATTGCCATTTTGTGATTAAGTATTTTGTGTTACTTGACTAATTGTTTATAGTGTGGGTAAGCAAAGACTTTCAGACATCTATCGTCAATTAGATAGTTCACCAAAAGATAAGGAAACTACATCCTCAAGATACTCAGCAGATACTGAGGAAGGAATATTTGTTCGTAAGGCACAATTTGAGAAACCACTTACCACTAAGAAAAGAAGTCGGATTATTAGAAAAAGTCAAGAGAAAATAAAGAAGTCCCAACCAAAATGAGTGATGATTCATAAGGAAACTCAGGAAATAGGCAATAACCCACAATGGGAAGATGAATTAGATGAAAAACGGGCAGATCTTTATATGCTAGCCACTACAACAGTAAATGTTAACTTTTAATTTAGTTAAACTACCAACACCCTGACCCAGTACTAGCACCCATATCACCTACAAGCTAGAAACTTTAAAGAAACTTTGCCCATTAGATAAACAACTTAGTAAGAAAAGATAGACTAAAATAAATTATGAATGCACAACCCCTAGTATATTTTGAATTTCAGTTGTACTTTGTATTAGACATATATATAAAAGTCGCACTGTGTGCAATAATACTTGAATAGTTGTATTAAATATTCGTCTATGAAATTTTTATTATAAAAATTTTTAACTTAGCATTTTGTGTGCATTTTGCATATATGCTAAATAGCATGAATGAGTTATCTGAAGCTCTTTAGAATCTCAATCTTTATCCTGTGAAAATGGACGTTTCCAGAGACTTTACTGGTTACTTGACCGATGTTGAGAAACCTATGGAATTCCAAACTCAACCTCCAGAGAAATCAAAGCCTAAGAAAAGAAGAAGATTTGTGGGCTGGAGGCGTGTACGCAAGAGGAAACCAGCAACTAGGAAAGTTGCCAAAACGAAGGATCCCATGGATAAAGGAAAAGGAAAAGGGATCGAGATCGGGGAAAGTTCTAGGCAAGCAGGAATAGAAATTGGGGAAAGTTCTAGGCAAGCCGAGGAATTGCCACTGCAGGAGGAACTAGATCGCATACTGGCAAGTTGTGATATACTTAGGCCTATCAATGAAAACCTCTTCCTTTATCCTGCTGAAACCCAACTTCCAATAAACTTGGAACCGGCTATTCCAGATCCCCTTGTCAACACCCAACCTTAGGAGAAATGGACGAATGGTGGACCAATGACTGGCAGTTTCAAAACCTCCTAAATAATCCTTACACCCTTTTCCCTCAGTTCGACCCAGAACCCTCACCAAACCCACTAATGAGCAATGAAAACTTAGCTGAACTCCGCCATTTTGGCGAGGAGCTGGTGGACGCAGGGAATAGGATTCGGGAGGTGGGAGATCAGATCTCCTGGAAGTACGACGAGAGGGAACGTCGCTTCTGAGGTGCCAGCGGACGAGGGATAGTGTGGTTGTGAAGCTCTGGTTGTATAATAATAATAATAAAAATATAAGTTTGTAAAATAACCTAAAAATAAAACTTTTGTAAGATAACAAGTGTGTACGGATGCATAATATATATAAAAATGGAAGTCTAGAAATCGACAATTTTGGCTATACGTGTTGGTGTGATTATGTGCAATTATTTTGTTATATTTAGTTGTTAATTATTTTCTGCTAATCACTTATATATATTAATTACCAGATGGAACACGCTGGTAATGAACCCGTTAACGAAGTTAATCAATCTGAACAAAACCATGAAGATCAATTTCTGAATAGGCAAGATATCGAGAATATCGTTGCTCAGGGAATAGCCAATGCTATTCCAGCAATCCTTGCTGCTGCCCGAAATCCAGTTGAACCTCAACAAGTTATTCCTAGCAAACATACTCATGAAGACAACTTCAGTAAAAGCGTGAACGGAGGCGGTAACCATACTAACAACAATAATGAGGTACTGCAAGCCCCAATTCTCAAAAGAATGAAAGCTGCAACGCCTGGTTGCACTTACAAGGAGTTCCTTGCCTGTAAACCTGTTGAGTTCGCATGCAATGAAGGGGCGACTGCGGCACTGCGTTGGTTGGAGAAAACCGAGGCAGTAATTAAAATAAGTAAATGTGCCGAGGAAGACAAGGTCATGTACGCATCGAATCTTTTTAAAGAAGGGGCACTAGAATGGTGGAATACAGTACTTCAAGCTAAGGGAAGCGATGTGGCCTATGCCATGAGTTGGGAAGAATTTAAGCGGCTAGTAGAAAGAAAATTCTGCCCTGAATATGAAAAGGAACAAATGGCGAATAAATTTTTGAACCATCGGATGATGGGTATAGACTGTCGAGGGTATACTTCGACATTCTTCGAATATGCTAAAGTAGTACCAACCCTGGCCTTGCCAGAATCGGTACTTAATTCTCGCTATATTTGGGGATTGATTGGCGAAATCCGTGATATCGTTAAAGCTGCAAGACCTCGCACAATTGACGATGCAGTGGAATTAGCTAACACCCTAACTGACGGGCTGGTACGCACAAAAGAAGAAAACCAGAAAAAGGAAGTGGCCCAAAAGATTACCCAAGGATTCCGTGTGGGTAACTATAGTAATTTCAAGAAAAAGGGAACTGGGCAATCTTCCACGGTTCCATTTTGCAATACCTGCAAAAGAAAGCATTTTGGAAGATGCAAAGGGTATTGCAACTTCTGCAAAATTCCAGGGCATCAAGAAGAAGATTGCAGGAAGAAGAAATCAACGATCTACTATAACTGTGGAGAAGCTGGACATTTTAGGCCAGACTGCCCAAAATTGGTCAAACCAGCTGACAATAAAGCCAAACCTGCAGAAGGAACTACCAAGAGAAACGCAAGAGCCTTCCAGTTAACTACTCAGGAAGCTGAGCTAATCCCTGATGTGATAGCTGGTACGTTCCTAGTTCACAACGTTTATGCAAAAGTATTATTTGACTCTGGTGCAAACTAAAGTTTTATAAATACTTCATTCTGCCAAGCTCTTAAATTACCCTTAACCAACCTTAGGCAGATTTTTACAGTCGAAACGGCAGATGGGAATTTTGTTAAAATAGATAAGGTTTTGCGAGAAGGAAAGATAGAACTCTTAGGTCATAAATTTTCTGCAAACCTGTTACCTATGAATTTAGCCGGATTCGATGTTGTCCTAGGAATGGATTGGTTAGTAGCCAACCATGCTCGAATTCTTTGTGATAAAAATTCCATAGAAATTCATACACTTACAGGAGAATTAGTGGTGATTACAGGAGATAAGCCACGAAAGCTACTGAAATTTATTTCAGTAATGAAGTTGGCCAGTTATTCAAGAAAACAAGAAGTAGTGTATATGATTTCAGTAATCATTAACACGAAAGGTAAGAAACTTAAGGAAATTCCTGTAGTATCAGAATACTCAGATGTATTCCCAGAAGAGTTACCAGGATTACCACCCAACAGGGAGGTAGAATTTAGGATTCATCTAATTCCTGGAACTACACCGATAGCCAAGGCACCTTATCGGTTAGCACCCACCGAAATGTTAGAACTGAAAAAGCAGTTAGATGAATTACTAAGCAAAGGATTTATCCAACCTAGTTCATCCCCGTGGGGAGCTCCAGTGTTGTTTGTGAAAAAGAAAGATGGGTCGATGCGAATGTGTATCGATTATAGGGAATTAATAAGGTTACAATTAAGAATCGATACCCATTACCTAGGATTGATGATCTTTTTGATCAATTACAAGGAGCTAGATACTTTTCTAAGATAGACTTACGCTCCGGATACCATCAGTCGAAAGTACAAGAAGAAGACATACATAAAACTGCTTTCAGAACTAGGTATAGTCATTACGAGTTTACAGTCATGCCCTTCGGACTAACAAATGCTCCTGCAGCATTTATGGACAT
The DNA here is from genome assembly GCA_030545235.1 of Helianthus tuberosus. Taxonomy (NCBI): domain Eukaryota; kingdom Viridiplantae; phylum Streptophyta; class Magnoliopsida; order Asterales; family Asteraceae; genus Helianthus; species Helianthus tuberosus. The sequence continues at coordinate 56,066 of JARYGA010018067.1, forward strand.
GATGAATAGGATCTGTAAACCATACTTGGATAAATTTGTAATTATCTTCATCGACGATATACTTATTTATTCTAAAAGCCAGGATGAACACTGTCAGCACCTGCATGCTCTCTTAACCTTGTTAAGAAAAGAAAAGCTTTACGCCAAATTCTCGAAATGTGAATTTTGGCTACAGGAGGTGCAATTTTTAGGACACGTGGTGAATCACGAAGGTATTCACGTAGATCCCTCCAAGATAGAAGCAATCACCAAATGGAAGGTTCCGCAAACAGCTATGGAAATTAGAAGTTTTCTAGGGTTAGCTGGATATTATAGGCGATTCATTAAGGATTTTTCTAAAATAGTTGTACCATTAACTAAGCTAACCTGCAAAGCAGTTAAGTTTGAATTGGGACCTAGGCAAGAAGAGGCCTTTAGGATTTTGAAACAGAAGTTAACAAACGCCCCAATTCTAGCCTTACCAGAGGGAGCAGAAGATTTTGAAGTTTACTGCGATGCTTCTAAGCTAGGTTTAGGATGTGTGCTAATGCAACGCAAGAAGGTAATTGCGTATGCCTCAAGGTAATTGAAAAAGCACGAAGAAAACTATACGACTCATGACTTGGAGTTAGGAGCCATCATTTTTGCCCTTAAGATTAGGAGACATTACCTGTACGGAAGTAAGTTTACTGTCTATACAGATCACAAGAGCTTAAGGTACATATTTGAGCAAAAAGAATTGAATATGAGGCAAAGAAGATTGATGGAAATCCTAAGTGACTACGACTGTGATATCCAATATCACGAAGGAAAGGCAAATGTAGTAGCAGATGCCTTAAGTCGTAAGTATCATGAAAAAAAAAAGCGAGTTCGTGCTCTTAGATTAAATCTACAGTTAGATTTAATGGAACAACTGAAAAATATTCAGGAAACAGTAATCAAGGATGATGCTGAAGGAATGAAAGGACGGATAAAGGAATTAGAGCAGGGGAGTGATGGAATTTGGAGATTCCATATGAAAAGGATTTGGGTACCTAAGCAGGGAGAGTTAAGAAATAAGATTTTAAAGGAAGCTCATAAATCTAGGTATACCATGCATCCTGGTAACAATAAAATGTATCAAGATTTAAGAAATAATTTCTGGTGGATAGGTATGAAAAAGGACATAGCTAGATATGTTTCTAAGTGTCTTACTTGTTCACAAGTTAAGGCAGAACACCAGAAACCTTCGGGTCTACTTCAACAATTAGAAATGCCTGTTTGGAAATGGGAGCTAATAACCATGGATTTCGTTACTAAGTTGCCCAAAACCAGAAAAGGTAATGACGCGATTTGGGTAATTGTGGATCGATTAACCAAATTAGCTCATTTTCTACCCATGAAAGAAACCTTTAGCATGGAAAGGTTGGCAAGATTGTATGTAGATGAAGTAGTATCCTTACATGGAGTTCCACTCTCCATTGTATCGGATAGAGATAGTCGTTTTACTTCCCACTTCTGGACAAGTTTCCAAGAAGCAATGGGAACCCGACTAAACTTAAGCACTGCATACCACCCACAAACAGACGGACAAAGTGAAAGGATGATCCAAACCCTGGAGGACATGCTTAGGGCATGTGTGATAGATTTTGGTGGAAATTGGGACGACCACCTACCCTTAATCGAATTCTCCTATAATAATAGTTATCATGCAAGCATTGAAGCTGCCCCATTCGAAGCACTGTGTGGACGAAAATGCAGAACTCCAGTTTGTTGGGCAGAAATAGGACAAAGTCAATTATCAGGACCCGAGATTGTACAAGAAACCACCGACAAGATCACTCAAATCAAGGAAAGACTAAAGACGGCTCGAGATCGCTAGAAGAGTTATGCCGATAATCGACGCAAACCACTGGAATTTCAAGTCGGAGATAAGGTACTTTTGAAAGTTTCTCCTTGGAAAGGAGTAGTTCGGTTCGGGAAGAAGGGAAAACTAAGTCCAAGGTACGTAGGACCATTCCCAATAATACAGCGAATAGGACCAGTTGCCTATCGTTTACAACTACCAGAAGAACTAGCTGGAGTACATGATGTGTTTCATGTATCCAATCTCAAGAAATGTCTATCTGACGAATCCCTGGTAGTACCTCTTCAAGATGTAGAGGTAAATGAAAAGTTAAAATTTGTTGAGAAGCCACTGCAGATAAAGGACAGAAAGGTCAAGTTTCTCAAACACAAATGACTAGTGCTGGTCAAAGTCAAATGGGATTCCAAGAGAGGACCAGAGTACACTTGGGAGCTGGAATCGGAAATGAAGCGGAAATATCCTCATTTATTCCAGTAAATCTCGAGGACGGGATTTTTATTAAGGTAGGGAGGATGTAACAACTCTCATCAAAAGTCCTATTTCTTATTATATTTTGCCCAATAGGAAACCCTAATTGAGAACCCCAAGTAATCCTGTATAACCCCTAAAATTTTCAGAACAATCGGAACTAGGATCAGGGCCCCTAAAACTCGGGGGGGGGGGGGGTATTCCCTATTTGATATTATCAACACAGTTTCTTGTCAAACAGGAAATTCTTCAAACCGTCGACTCACCCGAGCTACTGAGACACGGGGCTACCCTATGCTAGGGTGGTACCCCTCGCGCCACGCGAGGGCGCCATTTTTCCAGTATATATTCAGGGGTTTGGCACTAAGATTTCTGCGTTGGTTCGACGTAAAACCTCAATTCGTACGTTGAGATATTGTCTGATTACTACCAAAAACACACACTAGCACAAATTCTGCCACAACAACAGGGTAATAACTCGATCGCTGCTACGATTCAATGTCCGATCGATTGAAACTATCCGATGAATGTTTAAGTGCTGCTCAAATTAGGGTTATACTTTGTCATTCGTCGTGAATTCGATGGATGTTTAAGTATTGCACTTTGTCATTCGTCGTAAGGGTTTCTATCTCGTGAGTTATCGTAAATGCTGTATTAGTTACTGACCTAGTTCGTGTGCATTATTGTTTGAATTAGGTTAACAGGCTTATCAGTAGGCTAAACTCTGCCCGTTAAACTTGCAATGTGAGTCATTCTCTTTTTATCAATAATGTTTTACAATACTCCAAGTATTTTCAAAAGTTATAATTACAGGGATTAAGTCGTGGTTATCTTGAATCACTGGCTAGTGGGGTATTGTGCACATTACTAATTTCTCACGGTTAGGCTAATAAATCCTAACAGTGATAATCGTCACTACTTGGGTGAAAGGACCCAATAGTGGCATGACCATCGTCACCAGGAGGTGACACGGCGCCAGATAAAAATAAGATAAAAGCCATTGTAATCGCTCTTATGCTGTAATTTATAACTATGTGTCGTTTTATCTAAATGAATGATTCACCAGTATTTCCCAGCTGACAAAATATTTTTAAAACATGTTTCAGGTAACTACTGTGAACCAAGGAACAGTGCTACAGAGCACTAATAAAGCTTGAAGTAGTGGCTCAGTTAAAGAAATAAACATGTTTTGTAAATCAGGGAATTTCCTTGTGAAATTCCTATATTGTAAATTACGGGGTTTATCCCGAATTACGAAATAAAATAATCGGGCATTTCAAATTTTAAAAGATCCTGCTAAAATCTTCCGCTGTCAACTCAAATTAATAAATACCACGGGTTTCTGTCCCGCGGCACCTGGACCGGGTCAAACCGGGACCAGGGGCCGTGACAGTAGCCGCCTCTCAGTTTAATACCCATGTATCGTTCGTGATTACCAGTTAAATTAGCTAAGTGGATTTTAGTTCGTTGCCCACGGTGTAACTCTTACCGGTTAAGACCCGGTCGGCAACGTTGACTTATCGAACCAGACATAATATGTAACAGCTCCCACTTGGACGGTCTCTAATAAGATCTCAACGCAGACAACCAGCGGTGTTCTAGCAACACATGTTTGCCCCCAACAAGTCATGACACTTTAAAGTCATTAACCAAGGTATCTTCTCTTTAGCAACGGCTTGGTACATGAAGACAGTAGACTTATGGCAATTCTCGTCATCTATCCTTTCTGTAAACGACATCAATTGAACAATGAGAAATGGATCAGATTCAATCTCACATGGTGTTCAACCTTTATCGTTCTTGTTCACAGAATCAGGGTGTTCCAATCAAACACACAGTAAGTTTAGGTTGTTGGATCGTCGTGTGACCCTAACGAGTTAATCAGAAGAGTTTACAATCCATATCAAAGGCGGAATCAATGATATAGACGTGAAACAGATTAATTCCTCTTAATTATCCTTTTATTAATGATTTCAAAGCAATTCTGATCGTTTGACAAACTGGCAGCACCTCGGCTCTGAAATCAAGACCGTTTCAAATGAATCAGCAGGTTGGGTATTTATAGGGCAGGTAATTTCGTATGAAATAGCACTTGCTATTTCATGCGAAATACCTTTGTGTAATTTCGTGCGAAATAGCAAGTGCTATTTCGTGCGAAATCACCCTTTAACATCCAAAACCTGTTTTCTGACCTGCTGAACACTAGTTTATCCTATCTAGACACATGACTCGATACTAGACGAAGTTAACAGACATTTATGCACCAACAGACTCCCCCTTGCATGTTGATGAAGTCTTTAGCATCAAATCTTCAGTCTTTAGTCTTTGCCTATCTTCTCACTCTGTCCAAAATGTCTGACACTGTAAGCATCCTTCAATCTCTATCTTCAAACTCCCCTTTGAATGTTGATCCAGAATGTAGACTCCCCTTTCCAATATGTTGAAGCTCGAATTCTGGTTCAAACTTTAAACAAACTTTGCCACGGGGATCTTGATTCCTGCTTCTCAAGAATATAACATTACAATGTATTCTCCTTTTTAACTACACTTAATGTTTTTATCAGTTTTTAGAAATCCACTTAAGTAACTAGGTCCAAGTAAATGACCCTAGGCACTTAATTTGTCTACCAAGTCCAATTTAATGACCTTGGTTGATCTAAACGAAACAAAACTGACTTTTGTTCAATAAAAACATTATTATGAAAATTACAAGTTTCAAATTAATGAACTTGTTTTGACTTTTCAATTTCACAACTTTAATACGATAAGCTCCCAACTCATATTCCAGCTCAGAAACTTCCTGCATCTGCTTCAAACTGCGAATCTGAAGATCAGCTTTCCACTTTGGTTTGTCGGAAAATAAAGCAGAAATGTAAAATCTTTTTGGATTTTTGAATAAAGTTTCTAAACTAGAAAGCTAAACAGAAATGAAATAGAGTAAATGTAAACTATTTACAAACATATTTTTGGTGAGCGTGTTAGGGAATCATATCAGATGTCGACAAGTCACAAGTACCGTTAAGCTTTAATTACATACTCAGAATTAAACAATTCGCTTAGATTGTCGATATACTGATCCACTTAAATTCTCACACAATTTTCAATCTGTCCAGGATACGGATTAGGTGTATTAAGAACTTAAACTCATTCATGTGTCCCACCTCTTGAATATACTCCCGTATCCATATCCCAATATTCAGTCTTACAGGTGAGTATACCACAGATGATATCTGTAAGGGGTTAAATGCGAGGGCCGTGAGAGCTCAGGCTATTGCTTCCGCAAAATCAGAGAGATGACGGCTTCGACTTTAGGTGTGTCCCCTTTAGAGGATCTTTTCTTCAACAGCACATGATTAGCATTTTTCAATGTTTCATCATTTTTATGCTGAGGGTGGTGCTATATTTCAAGCAAGCGTAAAGTATTATACGGGGACTAGGCCATTGCTTCCGCAAAATCAGAAGTCCCGGGATAATACCCCAGATATCAATGAGTATAAAGACCTAGGATCTCAGAAAGAGGGATCTTTCAAATGAAATTTCAAGGGTTACATATATATCCAAGTAGTGTTCCCCACGAAATAAGTAAGTAAAGATTTAGGTTTATATCCCGAACAAACCTACTAAATGTGTAAAAACCTACCGGCACATCATCAGCGAGACTGCTTAAGACTTTTAAACTTTACATATCTTTAGCATACTGTAACTGTCAAGCCGATGTACTATCATTTTCCTTTTTTTACACAAGCTCTTTTTCATTTTCTATCGTTTTTGGATTTTGAAATATCTCATGTTTTTTGGATTTTTGAAAATTTTATTGTTTTTGTATTTTCTGAAAATATTACCCCTATACTCCCCCTAAATACCAAAAAAAGTAAAAAATCGACAAACCATTGCAGATTGCTTCTCAACATCATCTACAGTGGTACCTTCATCTACGCCAAGAATTTCCTCCAACACCGATAAAAGCTTCATACCGTTCAATTTTAAAAGATATTGAAAACGAGTTTTATCAAACGCTTTGGTATGTAAATCAGCTTTTTGTTCGTCAGTGTTGATTTTCTCAATTCGTATCAACTTCTTCTCGAAACAGTCTCGGATGAAGTGATGACGAATTTCAATGTGTTTCGTTTTAGCGTGATGAACAAGATTTTTTTGTAATGTTTATCGCTGCCTCATTATCAACAAAGATAGGGGTGTTAAGAAATTGCAAACCGTAGTCGCGCATCTGTTGCTGGATCCACAAGATCTGAGAGCAGCAACTGCTAGCAGATACATACTCAGCTTCACATGTGGATAAAGCTACAGAGGTCTGTTTCTTGCATTGCCAGGTGACCAAACGTGGTCCGAAAAACTGGCACCCCGCTGTTGTTGACTTAGCGTTAACTTTGCAGCATCCGAAATCAGAATCAGAATACCCTTTGAGCGTGAAATCGCCTTCTCTTGGATACCACAACCCCAATGATGGAGTCCCTTTCAGGTAGCGTAATATCCGTTTCACAATTACCATATGCGAAGCTCTGGGGCTTGACTGAAACCGCGCTGCGAGGCAGGTTGGATACATAATATCGGGTCTTGAAGCAGTCAAGTACATCAGTGATCCGATCATGGAACGATACATCGTTTCATCTACCTTCTCTCCGGTGAGATCAGGGTTTATCACATGGTTCGTCGCTAACGGGGTGGAAGCTGGAGTAGTTCCTGACATCCCAAATTTCTCTAAGATATCATGAACGTACTTAGTCTGATGTATGAAAATTCCCTCGGGCACTTGATCAACCTGGAGTCCCAAGAAGAATTTCATCTCACCCATCGATGACATTTCAAATTTGCTTCATAACTCTTTCAAAATCTTTGCACAGATTTTCATTTGTTGACCCAAATATGATGTCATCCACGTATATTTGAACTATCAGAAGATGTCCGTCAACTTCTTTGGTGAAGAGAGTGGCATCCACTTTTCCACGGATGAAGCTGTTGGCAAGCAGGTGTTGAGACAATGTCTCGTACCAGGCTCTCGGGGCCTGGTGTAAACCATACAGCGCTTTATCCAGTAAATAGACCTTGTCTTTGTGGATTGGATCTGTAAAGCCCGGTGGCTGTCCGACATATACCTCCTCTTTTACCTTCCCATAGAGAAACGCCGATTTAACATCTAGCTGATAAACTTTAAAACCTTTCCAAGATGCAAATGCTAGGAAGATTCTGATCGCTTCAAGTCTAGCAACCGGAGCATATACTTCGGTGAAATCTATACCCTCCTGCTGACTAAAGCCCTGAACTACGAGTCGAGCTTTGTTACGAATAATGACCCCTCGATCGTCTCTCTTACACTTGAACACCCACTTGGTGTTTATCTTCCTGTGACCATCAGGCAAGTCTACCAATTTCCACACTCCTAACTTCTCATACTGACTTGGCTCCTCTTGCATCGCGTTGACCCAAGAATCTTCAGTTAGTGCTTCCTTGTATGTTCGCGGTTCAATCTGCGAAATAAAACAACTAAGTGAAAACTCAGTTTGTAACGAAGCAACTGTTGAATAAAAACAAGTAAGGCCTTGGTCAATTTGTCGCCTAGTGCGAACGCCTGATTGTAATTCTCCAATAATCAACTCTTCTGGATGGTATGAAAGAGTTCTCGGCATCACCTCGCCTGGAACATCTACCTCGCCTTCCAATTTTGTGACATTCTGATTTGCACCTTGTTCACTGACTGGAATTGTTTGACTTGAAATATGGATCTGCTCCCCCTCAGAATCTGAATCATCATGATTGAATATAGGTCTATCATTAGATTCTTGATTATCATTGACTGCCGTCTGATTGTCAAGAGATTGCTGAATATCATCATGTTCTCCAGCATTACTTGGACCGGCTTCATCGTCATTTGAAGTTTGCCGTCGACTTCTAGTATACTCAGCTGGAAACCTTTCTTGTGATGACTCATACTCTCTTAGAATATCCAACTCATCAAGGAACTCTGGTTCTTCTTCAATGTCAAACGAATCCCACAAAGTGTCGTAATTAAAACGCCATGAGTCGCCTGGGTTCTGCGGTGGCATTGTGTAACCTTGGCATTCAACAAAAGGCTCTAGAACTGTACAGGGAGACCCAAACGGTTCAAGATACTTTAGGTTCGGTTTACGGTTGTTGATCAACTCAAAACACGTCTTGTTGAATTTCTTCACTGTGAGAACCCGGTTGAGTGTATAGCAAGCGGCTGACACTGCTTCTGCCAAAAAATTGACTGGTAATTTTGAATCAGCAAGCATCGTCCTGGCCGTTTCAATTAGCGTCCTGTTCTTTCTTTCAGCTACTCCATTTTGTTGTGGAGTGTAAGGAGCACTAAATTCTTGCAATATACCTCTCTCATCACAATATTCTTCCATTCTGTTGTTCTTAAACTCTGTACCGTTGTCATTCCTGATTCTTTTTATTCGAGTTTGGTACAAGTTTTCAATTTTTCTGAACAACGTCATCAAACTTTCAAATGTCTCATCTTTTGATTTCAGAAATGATACCCATGAAAATCTTGAATAATCATCTGTTACTACTAGACAGTAGAGATCACCAGTTATGCTTTTGACGTTCACTGGACCAAAAATATCCATATGAAGTCTCTCTAAAGGTCTCAAAACTGAATTGACTTTCTTTTGAGGATGTGATTTCTTCTTTTTCTTGCCTTTGATGCAGCTAATGCACTCCCCTTCCAGATGAAAACCTTTCACATGAACACCAGTTACTAAGTCATTATGCACCAGGTGATTCATTTTTCGCAAGTGAATATGGTCCATCTTTCGATGCCATAACTGTGACTCTTTTTCCGTTGCTCTTGACATAAAACAGTGAGCCTGACCCGTGGTAGTAGTAGCTACGCTCATATCCAACACGTACAGATCATTGACTCTAGGTGCTCTCATGATAACCCACTATTCGGGAACAACAAATCCTGGTTTCAAGATCAAACATTCTTTGTCTGTAAAGTGCGTTGTATACATGCGATCACTGATCTGAGAAATGCTCAGAAGATTGTTTTCAAGCTCGGTGATGTAGTTTACTCTTTCAAACGTTACGATTCCATTTGATAAAGTTCCTTCACCAACTATTCGACCACCTTGATTGCCTGCAAACCCCACATATCCTCCATTAAACCCTCGAACATCATACAATAGGGTTTTCTTCCCCGTCATGTGCCGAGAAGCTCCACTATCCATAATCCAACGTGAAACGGATCTTGGAAGCTCCTGCACATACCACAATCATTTAGTTAGATTTTGATGCCACCCAAGCCTCTTTTGACTCGGGTAACTTGACATTGATGTGAGTTTTAGCAGTGTAAAGTGGCAGAAAATTTTTGTCATTCATCTTTAAGCTCTCTTCAGATCCAATCTCAACCTCTTTGTATAAAAAGAAATCATTTTTAGGAAGTTAACCAGATGATTGATCTTTCTTAGCCACATATTTCTTTTCAGAAGTAGTAGACATTTGTTTTTCAAGTTTCTCATAGTAATCTAAAGGAACATTCATCTTTACAGGACTGGTAGAAGACGATTGTTTTCCTTCTCAGAAACCTTTGGTTTTGGAGAACTTGGTTTCTTTTCAACTGATTTTGGCTTCCATGCTTGTTGAGGTGATGCAACCCGTTTGTAAAATTTATCAATTTTAGTTACCACATTCTTTTCGGGTTCAGTTTTGAACTTGGTGTTTTTATTTTTCAAAACTTTCTTCTCAACAACCATTGGAGCTTTGCCTTTTGCATCAGCTTTCTTTTTCTGACTTTCAGCAACTTCAGACTTAGGCTTTAAGTTGGTGCACTTTCGTGCAATGTGTCCAACTTTGTTGCACTTAAAGCATGTACGGGTGTCAGCTACCCGACTTGTGCCTTCGGTCTGAGGCTGTGAGCCTTTTCTTCAAAAAACTCTTCATTTGATTTTGAAAAAATTTCAGATTCCTGCTCGGAGTGAGAACTCGAGCTTTTTACAAACACCTTTTTTCTCAACAAACCTTTTGTTTTAAACATTTCTTCGTTGATAATTCTTACCCCCCTGATATCCACCCGACCATCTGTTTTGGTTGTTGCTAGAAAAACGCGGTGGAACAGCAGGTTTTTTATAATAAGATTTATCTTTTTCAAAGTTCAATTGCCTCGTGCAACGTTTCAAACCTTCGATCTCAGACACATCGATTTCGACCAACTTAAACACATTTTCAATTTGTCCACATTCACATTCTCCAACGGAAATTCAAGATCCGAATACAACTTGTCCGATCCCGACATCTTGTACATCACAAGATTAGGTTCTTCACTTAAGTTGTTTTTAGATTTTGATTTTGGAATATATTTGTCCAAAAAGCATTCATCATCCTCAGTAGTGTCACTTTCAGATTTCAAAACATTTTCAACCATACTTTTCACAACTTCAGATTGGACACTATCTTCATCGGAAGATGAAGTGAATGTGACATCAATTGTGTCTGGAAGCTTAACTTCATTTTCTTCTTCATCATTAACCAACCCTGATTTTTTCTTTGAAAAATTATTTAAAACTGGTGGTGGAACCTGATGATACCCAACCCCGGTTCCATCAGAGTATACATCTTCGCCTGCTTTGTTCTTCCCAATTGGTTTAGGCACGATATGTTGAAGAACAAAACTTGCGGAGTTGTAACTGTTCAGTTTCAACTGGATGCATTCATTTTCAATTTTAGCTTCTTGAAACTGAAGCTTCAACTTAGCAATCTCATCCAGTTGCTGATTGATTTGCTCTTATTTAACCCTAAGAACTCCGGTCAGTTGAAGATTTTCTTTGTTTGTTTTACCATTTCTTTCATCAGAATCTTTTACCGTTCGTTTTAGCTTCTCAAAATTTTCTGAAAGTTGACGATTTTCATGAATTAACTTTTCGTTTTCTTTCCTAATTCTTTCTACGTCACTTTTATCTTTTTTGATTTTCTCAGTTAATTCTTTTAATCGTTCATTTGAAGCTTTTAACATTTTATCACGGTTTAAGATCTGATCTTCAACGTCTCTGACTCTTTTTGTCAGTTCTTCGGTCTTTTTACCGCTGAGGTAAGCAAGTGTACTACAAACCTTGCAATCTTTCATGCAATTTTTGCAGTCGCTCTCAGTTTTAGCTTTCTTACCGGACTCATTGATTGAATCATTTTGACTGACCTTGCTTTTAGACTCAGTTCCAGAACCAAAAACTACCTCTAGCTCTTTTGCAGCAAGTACTTTGTCAGCCATCTTCTTCAAATTTTCTGCAGTAAACTCTTGTGATGTGTCAATATGTCACACCCCGATATTTCCACGTTTTACCGGTGGGCCCGGTGGGGAGTATCGTGACGTAGTTGATATCATCATAGTCAAACAACACAATATTTAAATGCACAGCGGAAGCATAAGATAGATTTATTTCAACCAAATAAATTGTAATATAAGTATCACAATGTAGTTGAAACGGATCCACAGGCGGATAAAAAATAAAGAGGAAAACTGTTCAACAGACTTTGACACCTAAAGCTTTGCGAGACTTGATTATTGATGCCTGGAGTATCCAGCCTATTACGTGTAGCACCTGCACTTAACCTTTTTGAAAAATACGTCAGTTTACACTAGTAAATACAACTTAACTGACTCATTTTGAAAAGAGTTTGAAAATTGGTTTGAATGCGCTTCGGCAAAAATCTTTTATAACTTGGGACAATTATAAAATAATCATGTATACAGTTTTACTTATTTGTCATCCATTAGGGCCGGTTTGTAGGGCCGGTCTAGATTAATTGACACGCCACAGGTATAATGCCCACAAGGATTTATTCCTCTAAGTGGATTACCAGTTTTTACATAATGCATCTGTACACCCCGTGCTTAGGTCGTGGCCATTTCTTTAAATGATGCCAAGGATATCCGGGACATGGTCATTTAACCCCCAAAGGCCATACACCAAATAATACATATTAAACGAGTTATGTAAATATATTAATCACAATCCGATTTAAATGATTACACACCCGACTAAGCGGTATTATTATAATACCGTATCCCAAGCCCGTATAGGGAAAATAAGTTAAGAGTATTTACCTGAGGAATGTATAGGTCAAATACAGCAAGTACAGATGGCTTTTACTGGGATCCTAATCTGGAACGAATGTTTATAATAACCTATTAGATTCCTAACGGGTCTTTAATTAAGCTTAAGCTTAGACCGGTTAGCTTTCAAAGGAAATACGGTTCAAACGCATGATAAAGCGAAGACCGGTTTAAAATGTGGTTTTGACCCGACAAGCTTGGACACTTGTTTAATATGGGTAACTTAATCACATTCTGGATTTTGAGACAAAAAGATATGGTTTGACCCGTTTCGGCTAATATATGCAAACTAGTCACATAAGCCGATCCGAACGCGACAAGTGCGTAACGAGTAACCAAAAGAGTCAAATACAAGTTTCCTGAGTTAATATGCTTTAAACATGTTGTGACATCAGTAAGATATCTTCTATTATGCCCAAAACGGATTTAAACTCCAATTATGCCCCGTAAGGGCATTTTGGTCATTTAAAAGGTTATAAAAGAGTTTAATTTGTAATCTGAGTTACAGGTCTAGTTTATTTAGTAAATATACTTAATTTACTAAGTTATATCAGTAGGGTATAACCTATATGTGAAATTTATCATTTAAAACCAAACTATGCACCTTAGGGGTATTTCGGTAATTTCACCTAGGCTCAAAAGGTCAAAACTGGTAACCTGAGTTCAAAAACTTTAACTTACTGTTAATATATAAAAATATACTAAAAATATCAGTAGGTATCAACCTTATATGTTTAAAATAGTTTTAGTACATACTATGCGCTAAAAACGCTTAAAAGGCGATTTGGGGCCGTTTCTGGGTTTTTAAAGGAAAGCTGATATTTTTATAATTCCAGAAGGCTCAAAATATTTTATTTATCAATTAAAATCAGTAGAAAAAGGTTTGGGGTCAAAAGGATTTGTAAAACTCATTTTATGGCTTAAAAGGGCAAAACCGGCATAAACCGAATCAAACTTAGAGACATATGTTATGCTCAGCCAAAAATTAAATAAAAATCTTCAAAAATCCCAAAATATTATATTAAAATAGTGGGTAAAAAGTTTGATATCAAAAAGTGGGTTTAAATAGGCTATACGCTAATTACGCCGTTTAATTAACACAAAGCTTTCTAATTACGCTAATGAGCATAACTCTTAATCTAGACCTCAAACTGATGTCAAATTTTAGGTGCAAGTTTATAAATTAGTAATTAAGGTTTCTACTCTTTTACTTTTTCAAAAATGACGTTTTATAGTCAAAAGGGCATAATAGTCAACATTTAAGCACTTAATGGAAACATGCATATGAATCGGATAACTATTGAACCATGGTGTATAATCTCAGAGAGTTATACTTATATGAAATCTGGTCCAAATAAAGCTCTAAGTCAAATCTAAAACATGCTTAAACGGGTCAGAACTGAAAGTCAAAGCAAAAGTCAATTTATGTGACTTTCGATTCCCATTCGAGTCTAAACTGAAAATTGTCGGGTTGAACATGTCTAATCATGTTCTTACATTAATTACCAAGTTATATTAATGATAAAACAGGTTGCATGCCTCCTACATTGCTAATTATGCATTAATTTGAAAATAAGCATTCTGTTGACTTTTTAATAACAAGTTTGACCCGACAATTGACCTAGTTAGAGTGGGAATCAGAGAGTACCCTTTTAAGGGTTTATTACCCACATAATTACCTACTTATAGGTACTTTCAATTCGAGAATTGACTGAACGGATTTCATTTAATTTCAAAGTCAAACGTTAATTACGACGGTTTGACTTTTAACTAATTAACTAGGCTAAACTGAATTAGGAAGGGTTAAGAATACTTACAATAGTCCTATGCACAATTAGGGAGCCTAAGGAACTTGGTTGCTGATCAGGAGAGCTCCAGAAATGTGAATGTAAGTGAATGAACATAAGTTGCAACAATGGGTGTTCTTATATACTAACTTTGATCCTTCAAGATGATGCCAAAGAGGTCTACACATGTTACCAGATCAGTACAAGTGCCCCCTATGCATGTTAAACCATTGGAGCAACCCCTGGTATGTAAAACAAAGGTGTAAGGTCGGTTTCAGCGCTGCAACAGGCATCTGTGCGTTTTTTCTGCGCTGGCAGGTTGTACGCGGGCCGCGAAGACCCCCTCGCGGGGCGCCTAAAACTGCGCAACCAGCCAAACAAGTTTCATCTTTTACATTTCAGTCCCTGGTCCTTTGTAACATGGTTTTGATTGTTTTTCTTGCACTTTTAGCCCTCTAACTTGATTTTTAAGGGCCTTAGGACTTTTACAAACTTGGTTAAGTCCTTGGTTAACTTTGTGCTTACCCGAAAAGTCACAAATTTCAACGTTGACGCTTTTAACCCTTCGTACACGGATTTGATCATAACTTTCTCATACGATAACGAAACTTTATGAAATTTTTATCACACATTCTAGTGAGCATATTTTACCGTTACAAAGCTTCGGGTTTGCTAAAAGGTCACTCAGAGGTATACTTTCAACATGTTGACACATTTAACCCCTGTAGTTTGTAATTCCTCACTTTCTTTCATTTTCAGCTTCGTATGATCCATGATTTATTCTTTTAAGATTATAAACACCATGTAGGGTTATTGTAGGGCATACTTATCCATTGTTGACACTTTGGACCCTTATATTCACATAGTTTCTCTGTTTGTCAACTTTAGTCCCTCTAAAGTACTTTTTCACATATTCAAAGCTTATGACACGTGTCGATACATTATTGGACGTAATTTTTCGAGGTGTTACATCCTCACCCCCTTAAAAGAAATCTCGACTTTGAGATTTACTGAAACAAATGAGGGTACTTTTCTTTCATCGTGGATTCTACCTCCCATGTGTATTCGGGACCTCTACGGGCATCCCATTTGACCTTTACAATAGGCACATGCTTCCTTCGAAGCTTCTTTACCTGTCGATCTTCAATCGACAATGGTTTTTCTACAAATTTCAAACTCTCATCTATATGAACATCTGTGAGCGGTATGACTAACGAGTCATCAGCTAGACATTTCTTCAGATTGCAGATGTGAAAAACATTGTGGATACCACTGAGCTCTTCAGGCAAGTTCAACTTATAAGCCACTGAACCAACACATTCGATAACTTCGAATGGTCCTATATACCTTGGGCTTAACTTACCTTTCTTACCAAATCGCATCACCCCTTTCCAGGGTGATACCTTAAGCAAAACTTTATCACCAACCTCAAACTTTAGAGGTTTACGCTTGGGATCTGCGTAGCTTTTCTGCCTATCTCTGGCAGCTTTCAAGCGATCGCGAATCTGGACAATCTTGTCCATTGTTTCAAAGACCAGGTCAGGTTCGGATAATTGAACTTCTCCTACTTCTGCTCAACAAATAGGTGTTATGCATTTTCTACCATATAATGCCTCAAAAGGCGCAACCTTAATACTAGTATGGTAGCTATTGTTATAGGAGAACTCGATCAATGGCAGGTGGTTATCCCAACTACCACCTAAATCAATCACACATGCATGAAGCATGTCTTCCAACGTTTGGATGGTACGCTCACTCTGCCCGTCCGTCTGTGGATGGTAAGCCGTACTAAAATTCAAGCGCGTGCCCAATGATTGTTGGAAACTTTTCCAGAAATGAGAGGTGTATCTCGTATCTCTGTCAGAGATAATTGACACTGGTACGCCATGCAGAGCTACAATCTTATCTACGTACAATTGAGCTAACATGTCAGAACTATAAGTTTCCTTAATGGGTAGGAAATGTGCTGACTTAGTCAGTCTATCTACTATCACCCATATAGTATCATTTCCCTTCCTTGTCTTTGGCAACTTTGTGATGAAATCCATTGTCACCATCTCCCATTTCCATGTGGGAAGTTCAGGCTGTTGTAGCAAACCCGACGGCTTCTGATGCTCAGCTTTGACTTGCGCACACGTCAAACATTTAGCTACATAGGCAGCTACAGACTTTTTCAAGCCTATCCACCAGTAGTTTGCCTTTAGATCCTGGTACATCTTATCAGCTCCAGGATGAACGGAATATTTAGAACTGGGGGCTTCCTGGAGGATAACATCTCGAAGTCCTCCATAAACTGGAACCCATATTCATCCATTCAATCTCAGCACTCCGTCTTTGTCATAGGATAACTGCTCCTCAGTTACTCCTAGCTTTTCTTCAGGATAGTTAGCTTCCAACACAGCTTCATTTTGTGCAGCTAACAACCTTTCGTTCAAACTATTCTTTATCTCAATGCTCTTGGCATTGATTCTTATCGGCTTCACTCTTTCCTTCCTGCTTAAGGCGTCAGCAACTACATTTGCTTTGCCTGGATGGTATCTTATCTCACAATCATAGTCATTCAAAGTTTCCATCCAACGTCGTTGCCTCATGTTTAAATCTTTCTGATTAAACAAGTGTTGAAGGCTCTTGTGATCTGAATAGATCACTCACTTGGTTCCATACAAGTATTGCCTCCACAGTTTTAGTGCAAATACAACGGCACCCAGTTCCAAGTCATGGGTGGTGTAGTTCTTCTCGTGTACCTTTAACTGTCGTGAAGCGTAGACAATAACTTTGCCTTTCTGCATGAGCACACAGCCCATGCCAGTGTGTGATGCATCACAATACACCACGAATTCTTCTATTTCATCGGGCAATGTTAACACTGGTGCATTGCTCAACTTTTTCTTAAGAATGTCAAAGGATTCCTGCTGCTTAGGGCCCCAATCAAACTTAATCTTCGTACGTGTCAACGAAGTTAGGGGCGCAGCAATCCTTGAGAAGTTTTCGATAAATCGCCTATAGTATCCTGCTAATCCTATAAAACTGCGAATCTCAGTAGGCGTCTTTGGCTCTTGCCAATTCATAACTGCTTCTACCTTAAGCGGGATCCACTTGGATACCACACTCACTTACCACATGTCCACGGAATTGGACTTCTCGTAGCCAAAACTCGCACTTCGAAAATTTGGCGTAGAGTTTCTCATGATGTAGAAGTTTAAGAATACAGCGAAGATGTTTCTCGTGGTCAGCTTGGTTCTTCGAGTAGATGAGGATGTCGTCAATGAAAACGATGATAAATTTATCCAGATAAGGCTTGCAGACGCGATTCATGAGATCCATGAATGCGGCAGGTGCATTAGTGAGCCCAAAAGGCATCACCAGGAACTCGTAATGACCATAACGAGTCCTAAATGCGGTCTTGCGTACGTCTTCATCTCTAACCTTCAGTTGATGATAGCCTGACCTTAAGTCAATCTTAGAAAAGTAACTTGCCCCTTGGAGTTGATCGAAGAGATCGTCGATCCTGGGCAAAGGATACCTATTCTTGATAGTGACCTTATTAAGCTCACGGTAGTCGATGCACAGATATTTCCACGTTTTACCGGTGGGCCCGGTGGGGAGTATCGTGACGTAGTTGATATCATCATAGTCAAACAACACAATATTTAAATGCACAGCGGAAGCATAAGATAGATTTATTTCAACCAAATAAATTGTAATATAAGTATCACAATGTAGTTGAAACAGATCCACAGGCGGATCAAAAATAAAGAGGAAAACTGTTCAACAGACTTTGACACCTAAAGCTTTGTGAGACTTGATTATTGATTCCTGGAGTATCCAGCCTATTACGTGTAGCACCTGCACTTAACCTTTTTGAAAAATACGTCAGTTTACACTGGTAAATACAACTTAACTGACTCATTTTGAAAAGAGTTTGAAAATTGGTTTGAATGCGCTTCGGCAAAAATCTTTTATAACTTGGGACAATTATAAAATAATCATGTATACAGTTTTACTTATTTGTCGTCCATTAGGGCCGGTTTGTAAGGCCGGTCTAGATTAATTGACACGCCACAGGTATAATGCCCACAAGGATTTATTCCTCTAAGTGGATTACCAGTTTTTACATAATGCATCTGTCAGGTGTACGCCTACACCCCGTGCTTAGGTCGTGGCCATTTCTTTGAATGATGCCAAGGATATCCGGGACATGGTCATTTAACCCCCAAAGGCCATACACCAAATAATACATATTAAACGAGTTATGTAAATACATTAATCACAATCCGATTTAAATGATTACATACCCGACCAAGCGGTATTATTATAATACCGTATCCCAAGCCCATATAGGGAAAATAAGTTAAGAGTATTTACCTGAGCAATGTATAGGTCAAATACAGCAAGTACAGATGGCTTTTACTGGGCTCCTAATCTGGAACGAATGTTTATAATAACCTATTAGATTCCTAACGGGTCTTTAATTAAGCTTAAGCTTAGACCGGTTAGCTTTCAAAGGAAATACGGTTCAAACGCATTGTGACACCTGTGTCACTTCAACCATCAAACAAATTCCAAACCAATGAAATATTTTATTTCATACTTGGGATTTGTAAAAATATGTGTATCGTTTGCACATATCAACTCTTGTTCGATTTCAAGCTTTAAATCGCTTTCTGGAGGGTTATACGCGCTCTGATGCATAGATACAACCAGTTTAATGCAACGAACACTCTGGAATAGTGAAATAGGCTTAACATACCTTAAATAACCTTTACATAACTTAGAAATAAGTTTTGAAGGCTTTGGTATGGCAAAATCGAGTTAAATCGCTTACAGGGATTAAAGTTGATAAACTGCGAAAGTATGCCAATTTGAACTGTAATAGACATTCCGGAACATGAGCATAAGTTAAACATACCATAAATATCCTTTATATAGCTTAGAAATAAGCTTTGAGGGGTTCGGTGTGCTAAAATAAACTTTTGGGTCATTCAGGGACTAAAAGCGTCAAAAAGTGCACAAGTTTGCATTTTCGCGCATAGCTTACGTTCTGAATACATCCGGACATCCAAGAATTTATGTAAGCACTAAAATATTTTATTTGAGTGTTTGGCATGAGAAAAATCCATTCGTCACGCCATTTGGATCGTTTTTCGCGCTTATGCGCATTCCGTCGTAATTAACCAAACATCGCGATCGTACGGCCAAACGAACTGACATCCGACATATTTTTGAGCATGTTTCATGCCCACAATGTTTAGGAATCCTTGTGGAGCCTTGAAAATGATTTAACGAGCCTTAAACATGTCGGAAATGGACTTAATACGCAACGGGGACTGAAAGGTGAACATTAGAAAGTGTTTGCTGATCAGGGGACCCCTAGCTTGACGTCTAGCCCCCTTGGCGTCACGCGAGGCCCCTTATGATCAGCAAAAGCCATTTTAAACACAAGTTAACAGCCCCTAACACCCTCCAAAGGTCAAGTGCCACATGTTAATCTCTTATGGTGGCCAAAATCAGCTACCACAACATTATGACAAGTGTACGGGCTAGATCATTCCCTCTTCTCCAAGAGATGATCCTAACGGTGGACCGAAAACTATAAATACCCACCTCCACCCTTCACTTTCCCTCACAAATCTGATCTTATGTGCTCTAAGTTGAAACCTTTGTTTCATACCTGAGCTATTTTGATCTAGATTAGCATTCGGGGACCCTTCGTAAGTGTTCCTTCGTTCTTTTATTGCTTTTTGAGTCCGAAAGTCGAACTTTGTTTGACTTTCTGCATTGACCAGTTTATGGTCAATGCGAAGTTCGTTTGAACTTCGCAATGTAATTGTAATCACAATGGTTATAGTCCCTTGTGACTATGCCT